>PVKU01002317.1:0-234405 GCA_004027475.1 Anoura caudifer | reverse complement strand
TATGCTACTTGGTCTCTGTACCTTGTCCCCCTCTCTCCTCCTCACACTCCCCTGTTGATAACCATCCATGTGATCTCCATTTCTGTGTTCCTGTTCTACTTGTTTGCTTACTTTGCTTTTGTTTTAGGTGTGGTTGTTAATATCTGTGAGTTTACTGTCTTTTTACTGTCCTATCTTTTATCTTCTTTTTCTTAGATAAGTCCCTTTAACATTACATATAATAAGGGCTTGGTGATGATGAACTCCTTTAACTTCACCTTATCTGAGAAGCACTTTATCTTCCCTTCCATTCTAAATGACAGCTTTGCTGGATAGAGCAATCTTGGATGTAGGTCCTTGACTTTCATGACTTGGAATACCTCTTTCCAGCTCCTTCTTGCCTGGAAGGTCTCTTTTGATAAATCCGCTGACAGTCTGATGGGACTCCTTTGTAGGTGACTGTCCCCTTATCCCTTGCTGCTTCTAGAATTCTCTCCTTCATTTGAATCTTGGGTAATGGAATTATAATGTGCCTTGGTGTGTTCCTCCTCGGGTCCAACTTCCTTGGGACTCTCTGAGCTTCCTGGACTTCCTGGAAGACTATTTCCTTTGCCAGATTGGGGAAGTTCTCCTTTATTATTTGTTCAAATTAAGTTTTCCACTTGTTGATCTTCCTCTTCCCCTTCTGGTACCCCTATAATTTGGATGTTGGAACATTTCAAGATGTGCTGGAGGTTCCTAAGCCTCTCCTCATTTTTTTGAATTCTTGTTTCTTCTTTGTTTTCTGTTTGCTTGTTTCCTTCTTCCTTCTGGTCCACTCCATTGATTTGAGTCCCAGTTTTCCTTCCATCTCTGTTGGATCCCTGTGCATTTTTCTTCATTTCACTTATTGTAGCTTCCATTTTTTCATCTAATTTGCAAGCAAAATCAACCAATTCTGTGAGCATCCTGATCACCAGGGCTTTGAACTGTGCATCTGATAGGTTGGCTATCTCTTCATCGCTTAGATGAATTGGCTCTGGGGCTTTGATTTGTTCTCCAGTTTGAGCCATTTTTGTTTCTGGGTATTTTGTTTTTTGGGTTTTTTTTTTTTTGGTCTAGTTGCAGCTACAGCCTCACTGGGTCTGCACAGTTGCCACCCCGTGCCTGGGGTCTGCTAGCCGCCACCTGTGCGCCTGAGATCTGCCAGCCGCTGCTGCCTGCATGCCCAGTCTGCACCTCTGATTTTTCTTGCTGCGACTCCACCCCTCCTACTAGTCTGGATGAATGGTTGTTGGACTTCTGTACAGTTCAATTTTCTATGAGTTCTGGTTGTTTTCTTGTTTCTAAATCTTTGTTGTCTTTAATTTTGGTTGTGAGAGGAGGCACAGTATGTCCACCTACGCCTCCATCTTGGCCGGAAGTCACAGTAATTCTATTTTCGATCTTTTGAGGAACCACCATACTGTTTTCCATAGTGGTTACATGCCATTACATTTTCACCATCAATGAACAAGGATTCTAATTGCTTCACATTGTCACCAACACTTCTCCTCTCTTGTCTTCTGGATAACAGCCATTCTAACAGGTGTGAGACAATACCCCATTACGATTTTGATTTGTGTTTACCTGGTGATTAGTGATGTTGAGTACCTATTCATATACCAGTTGGCCATCTTTATATATTTTTTGGGAAAATGTCTATTCAGTTCCTCTGCACATTTTTTAATCAAATTGTTTAGGGTTTTTGTAGAGTTGTATGGGTTCTTTAGTAGGTTGTCTTTTCATTTGTTGATTTCCTTTGTTGTGCAGAAGCTGTTTAGTTTGATATAGTCCTACTTTTGCTTTTGTTGCTTTTGCTTTTGGTTTCAAATGCAAAAAATTATACCCAAGGCCAATATCAAGGACCTTACCACCTATGTTTTCTTTTAGGAGTTTTATGGTTTCAGATCTTACATTCAAGTCTTTAATCCCTTTTGAGTTGATTCTTGTGTATATAATTACTTTTTAAATAATTTATAATGACTGAAGTTTACTGCATGTTTTCTGGATGTACCTTTAATTCTTAAACTTTATGAGGTAGTTATCATTCTTTATGAGGCAGGGATTACCATTCAGTTCAAAGGAGTGAAGTTGCTTGTCCAAAATTAAATAACTGGTAACTGGAAGAGCCAAAATTTCAACTCTAGTGCTCTTTCATGATAAGACATTAATCTGTAAATTAAGATGGAAGAAATTTACTGATGTCCTACTATGTGTGTTAGATGCTTTCCTATGCCATACTTTATTGTTCACACTATGAACTAGACATTATAGCCCATTTTACAAATGAGCAAAATAGGGCTCCGAGAGTTTAAGGGACTCAACTCTCAGAAAGGAAAGCACATGAAGCCTTAACCCAAAGCTCCTAGGGCCACAAAAGAAATCTGATTTCATATCAGTCAGACTGAGACAAAGTGTTCCAGACTATGCATCTGTAAATGCATAAGGAGGTCCAAGTTCTAGAGCTCGGCTGATGGCATCAAGCACAGATGAACAGTTCTACACTATGTGTATCCACATGAGTTTTTCTGATTTCATAGCTTATGAATGGGAATAACCAACCCTGTAGCAAGTCAGATAGCCAGGTGCAGCTGCTACTCAATTGAGGTGGATCACACGATTGTCTGGGTTGTGGTGGGAAAAGAAAATTGATTGCTTTTCCCCCTTTTTTAAACTCTGGGATCTAAATTTTTTCTTTCTCAGGTGCCAGGGCTGTTTCCTCACAAAATCAGTGCATTCCATTCCAGTATTATAACTTCACCTTTTTTCTAATCAACTCCTCCAGGATTTTCCCCTACAGTTCCAAATATCTTGTAATTAGTCTTGTGATTCTTCTTTAACCTATGCATTATTTAGAAATGTGTTGTTTAGTTTACAAACATTTAAAAAATTTTCCCAAATACCATTTTGTTATTTTTTCTATTTAAATTCCCTTGTGTTCGGAGAATACACTTGGCATCATCTCAGTCATTTTAAACGCAGTAGGCAAAACAATGCTTCCCTCCTAAGACACCCATGTCCTAACTCTTGGGACTGCGAATATGTTCTCTTGTGTGGCCCTAAAGAATTAAGGTCCGGGTGGAATTAAGTCTGTTTACCAGTTGACTTGAGATGAAGAGACTATCCTAGATTACCCAGGTGGGCCTGACATGGTCACAAGGGTCCTTTTAAGTGGAAGAGGGAGGCAAAAGGGAGAGAACCAATGAAATGATGGTACGAGGAAAAACTCAGCCAGACATTGCTGCCACTGCGGGCAGTCTCTAGAAATTGGAAAAGGTAAGGAAACAAATTCTCTGGTAGAATCTCCAGAAGAAACATAGCCACATGAATACCTTTGTTTTAACCTAGTGAGACCCACTTTGAACTTTAGACCTCCAGAACTATAAGGCAAGACAGTTACGCTATTTTAAGCCACTATGTGTTTGGTAATTTGTTAAAGCAGCCAAAACTAAGACATTACATTTATTGTAACTTAATTATTACCTAGAATATATGGTCTATCTTGGGAAATAAACTTAAAAAGAATTTGTATTCTGCTATTGTGCGATTGAGTGCTCTGTAAATATCAGTTAGATTAGGTTTGTTAAGTGATATTCAAATCTTAAGATCCTTAATGACTTCCTGTCTATTGTTCTATCAGTTATTAGTAAAGTGTTAAAATTTCCAAATATAACTGTAAATGTGGTGATTCCTTCACTCTATCAGGTTTTTTTCCATATATTTTAAAGCTGTTATTAGCTGCATGCACATTTAGTATTTACAGGTCTTCATGATGAACTGACCACTTTACCACAAATAATGTCCCTCCTTATCCCTGATAAGAGTCCTTGTTCTGAAGTCTATTTTGTCTGATATTTACAAAATAACACTAGCTTTCTTTTGATTAATATTTGCATGATATATCTTTTGCCATTCTTTTATATTTTAAAAATCTGTGTCTTTATGTTTAAAAAGGTTTCTCATAGAGAGCAAGCACATAATTGTGTTGTGCTTACTTACCAAGTCTAGCAATTCATTCAAAAGAGAGTATTTTACTCCTGGTCAAAATGGAGGCATAGGTAAACTTGGCTCACCTCTTTACACAATCACATCAAAATTACAACTAAACTACAGAACAGCCATCACTCAATACCAGCAGAAATAGAGTTGAATGAAGTCCAACAACTACAGGACCAAAGAAACCACATCCATCCAGACTGGTAGGAGACATGGAGATACGGAGACATGGAATGGGCTGCTCCCACACCAACCTGTACTGGATAAAAATTTGGGAGGGAAATCATGGGAGAAAGGTGTCTCAGCCCCACACCAGGCCCCCCAACCCAGGGTTCCAGTGCCAGGAAGATAAGTCCCCACAACTTCTGGCTGTAAAAGCTAACAGGGTTTGAATCAGTGAAAGAAATTATTGGATTCCCAAGCAGTTTCTCTTAATGGGCCCTTACATGGACTTCCTCACACTCACTCCCTCTGAGCTCCAGCACTAGGGTAGCAGCTTGAAAGACACCAGTGGCATACAGGGAGGAAATGAAGTGTCCAGCATCAGGGCAAGAACTGGGGGACAGCTTTCTCCCAGAAAGAAAGGTGGGCAGAGGCCACTGTTCCTTTTCTGAGCCCTCCCCTGACAGAGCAGCAGGTAGGGGCCGTATGTGGGACTCCATCGACCTGGCTCAAGTGGTCTGTTCCACCCTAATGAATCTCTGAGGCTCTGTCCCACCAACCTACAAGCCCAGCCAAGCTGTTAAAAGTGGCTTTTCCATATTAATGGCTAGCCTTAGCTCAGGTATCACATCTTCCTAAATCCTCCCAAACAAACAACATCCAGCCTCAGCAAGACTCTAGACCCCATACCTTTGGTAAAGCAGCCCCAGTCCCAGCAAGAGCAGCAGCCAGCTTTGGATCATAGTCTGGCTTTACCTGGGAACCTCCAAGCCTAGCATAAGTACCAGTCATCTGCAGACTGCTTTGTTGTTCAGGCAGGGTACCCTCACCTGAAACAGAAATAGGGAATGACCCTAGCCTGCACCACTCAGAAAACCCCAGAGCCTGAGCACCCAGTGGACAGCTATAGACCACATCCAAGTACCAACACCCTGCCCCTGCATAGCTGATCCTCTACAGAGGGTGGAGGTTGATGGACAGTGGTCACAGCCACTCCTTGCAACTGACTGGCCTGGGTAAATCCCTCCCATTGACCTCACAACCTCAATCAAGGCTCAACTGCAAGAGGGTGTACTCAGGCCACAGGAAGGATGCACCTTGAGTAACTTAAGTGATAGGGGAGGTTGTACCACTGGCCCCTACAGGACATCTACTATAATAGGCCACACTACCAAGACAGGGAGATGTAGCAACTCTACCTAACACATACAAACAAACACAAGGAGGCTGCCAAAATGAGACAAAGGAAGTATGTCCCAACTGAGAGAACAGAACAAAACTCCAGAAAATAAACTAAACCAAATGCAGACAAGCAATCTACTACATGCAGAGTTCAAAACATGCTTATAAGGATGCTCAATGAACTTAGTGACAACTCCAGACCAAAAAAAGTCAGAAATGAATGAAATACTAACCGAAATGAAGAATTTACAGGGTATCAGTAGCAGAGTAGATAAAGCTGAGAATCAAAGCAGCCTTTTGGAATAGAAGGAAACAAACAAACAACAACAACAACAAAAAAAAAAACCCATGAGGCAAAAAGAAAACAGAATCCAAAAAACTTCAGAACAGTGTAAGGAGCCTCAGGGACAACTTCAGAAGTACCAATATTCACATTACAGGGATGCCAAAAGAGGAGAGAGATCAAGAAATTGAAAACCTATTGAAAAAATGACCCAACGTTCCTAACCTGGTGAAGGAAATAACCATGCAAGCACTGTGAGTAAAAATAGTGAACAGAAATCTAGGGTACATACACAATATTCATTTTTGGGATTAAGCGTTATTCTATACTAACGCAGAACAAACATTATTTAAAAAATCGCTGGGTTAATAAAGCAGAATTTGACCATTAATATCCGTTACCCAAATTTGCAATATTCCTGCATTCCTCCATTCACTCAGAACCAAGGAACTTATAAAGTCTTTGTCATTTGCCAGAACCCTACAAACCCAAATTATTGTAGGTATATTGCTGGAAACAGAAATCTGCATGTTTAAACTACCAGTTTTGTGGGGGGTCTAATTATTAACTATCCTTCTACAGCATACACAGGATATTGTTAACTGTAAAATTATATTCTAAGAACATATTGGTTGTGTCAAATATAACCATAGAGTTTATTTAATATTTGTTCAGAACGAAAAGAATATAGGCAATGCTGTATTGAGCTAAAGCTTAAATACAGGGTCCAGCACAAATAACACCATTTTTATTAACAAAATCTTTTAGTAGAAAATCATAAGCATGTAATTCTGTAACATAACAATATCACACCCAAGTACACCATGTGACATTTTAGGTGAAATGTTCAAATTAAAACTATCAATTATTACACCCATATTATTACCCTACCAACCACACTGAAGCAGGCCTTACTTCTGCCAGACCCTGTAAATTAATATATGTTTTTTAGGCAATTGCATCTTACTATGTTTATATAAAGTTAACCTCAGTATCAATTTTTTTAAATAGTAAAACTCTTTTAGATAAATGAGGCTATTGTGAATAACTTCCTGAAAAAAATCCTGGTAGTTTTAAATATTTACACCTAAGCTAAAAACACACAAGCACTCTTATATACAACACCGAATAGCAGATGGGATCATTTCCTAGGATGTGGTAGCAAAGGAAAAAAAGAACAGATTGTACTATTTCTGTTTGGATGGTAGTAAGATGAACAGCAAAGAACTTCTAAGAGATACCTGTGAATAAATAATTCAAAAATTTTCTTAAATCACTTTATGGTGCCAACATATATAAACATACAAAGAGCATATATAGATAAATATCTGTGTGGTTCTTTATATTAAATATTTACATAAATACAGTGACTTGTATAACTAGGCAACCGTTGTTATTAAAGTCTGGTTACCAGTTCCTACACTGGCTTCCCCTTAACCTGCTCTCAACTTTGGTTCTCTGCTGTGGTCACTGTTTCTACCTGGAATGCCCAGGCTGCTGCTCCCCTGTCCTCATGCTTTTTAAAATGGGTATAACACCCACTCTACTCTTTTTACTTTGTAGAATCCTTGAGAAGTATGCTGGGTTTTTCTGGCGTATTCTCTCTCCCTCTCTCTTTGCCTGTTTCATTTTCAGAATTTCTTTTAAGCATTTAAAGACAGACAAAGTCATGTGCCCTAGCTCAGGTGCCTTAGAAAACTGAGTCCCAGGCAGCAAGAGGGGAGGAAGGATTAAGAGAGGAAAGACAATTAGAAGGGGGCCAGCCATGCATTCACCACCAGTTGCTCAGGGAAGCCACAGCCATTCCACAGGAGCCTATAAGGAAGAGGGCTAGGGTCCATCCCTACCTCTGGTGGCTCCGGATGTGCTGGGATAACACACCTCACAACCTTGGCAGAGGCCCTGGCCTCCGCTACCATCCCCCAACCCACAGGGCAGCCCTGCCAGGCATCAGGTGAGATGGTGCTGTGGCATTTGTATAACTCTTTATTATTTTTAACATTTCTCCATTTGAAGCTCACAGCTGATTAAAATAAGATGAGGATGGCACGTCACATTTAACAAATAGAACAGTTTCAGCAACCCCTCAATTTCATACTGCTACCTAAGGGTTTCACTGCCCCTTTCAGGCCCCCTGCCCCAACCCCTGCCCATTTAAGATGCAAGTTCCTTGAAGAAAAAGCAAATCTTTTGGGAGGCAGGGGACTTCTCAAACACTTTAAATGCTGACAACTGGCAGCATATTTACTAACAGGACCATCTCTAAACATCCTTATCTAAACTCATTATTTTTTTTAAATTTCCATGATCCTGACAGTTACGTTTTTATAGAACCAGAGTCCTAAAGTATTACATATTTCAAGTAAATTACTTGTGTTGCTCTAGTTAAAGTTGAAATTTCTAGGCTTTTTTCCCAGACCAAAATCAGGAATAAAGTCTAGGCAGAGTCTCCAGCATAAATGCTATCAATTCTCTTTTATCCCAAAGACCTAGAACTGATGCTCATTTTCACACTGTTCAAAAGAATTTCAACAAGCCCTATGCTGACCCCTAGGGATACTTAAGCCAAACAAACAAAGTCTGGGGGCTCTAGTGGGGAAACAGATGTAAATCAACAGTACAATGTCTAAGTGCAAAGAAAGAGGACTACAGAGTATGGATGCCCACAGGAGGGACACACCTAACGCCCTGGGAGAGGTGTTACCACGGAGTGTCCTTCTCTTAACAAACAGAAAGCATTCCAGAACCCGGTAAAATGATTTAAAAATATTAACGTCACTCCTTGTTTCAAGATAGCATTATTTTATACATATTAATTTTACTGTAGGACAAGCACTAAGATCCAATTATTTGTGACATCAAACAAAAACACTGTACCATAAAGCTTAAAAATTGGGCTTCTGCCTTGGAATTGTATTAACAATGGGGAGAAAATATAATAATAAAACAGAAACTGATGGCTGGGCAATAATTTCAAATTGTAAGGCAAACAACACAAGAAAAATATTAAATAATATAAAAAGCATAAGAACATACTGCAGGTCATTAAAAATACAGCTGAAAGGTCTAGAAAAATATTTCAAAAAGTACCGTATTTTGTGCTATTACTGCTACTAATAAAAATGTAACATTTAAGAACTCAGTCCAGAGGCCAATCAGGTGGCACTGAGCAAGGCAGGCAGGTGTGGGGTTAAGAAGCAGGTAGAGGAGGGAGTTAAGGTCTGTCTCCTCTTAGCCTTGCTCAGAGCATGGCAACTGTGAAGCCCTGCCCACAGGAGGTGTTGGAGCTTGGCTGGGGTGAGGACAGCAATCATGGGGGAGAAGGGATAGAAGCATATGAAGAGCGTTGATATGATTCAAATGTTTCTTCTTCTACTTCAACCCAACAGAATCAGGATGAAAATGCCTCGTTTGGAACGCGGGCTGCAACAGTGGTTTAGGGTTATTGCATCACCGTTCTAAGTGGCTTTCCTGATTCCAGCCTTGCTTCCTTCCGATCCTCTCTCTATAGCTAAAGTGAACTATTTATTTCTTTAACAGAGAAATATTTTTGGAAAAAACAACAAATAAAAAAGTAAAAGATAATAGTCTTTTATATTCCCATCATGAGGAATTAAACAGTATGAACATCTTGTCATGCTTTCTTTCTTTATTTGCTTGAACTAAAATCACTGTATTGCTTCTGCAAAAATAAATAAGATACCAGCAACTGTACAGAATCAGAATAAATGCAGTAAATACTGTATCAGCAAGGTTTCAAACCAGGAAATAAAACATTTTTGGTATTTTAAACAGAAAGAGTTTTAACTCGGGGAACTAGGTCCTTAAAAATCCCGGACAGGTGGGGAGAGCAAAACCCAAAGGCGCACACTGTGTCAAGGTGCCATCGCGGTGCAGGGCCGCTGCCGCCACAGCTGCCTCACACCTGCAAGCACTTTCAGGAAGGGAGCATGGGTTTTTTTTAGTTCTTTTAGGTTTGAGAGTATCTGCCTGTTGCCTTTTTTGCATGAATAATTCAGCCAAATGTAATCTCCAGTCTCATTTTCCTTTCCTCCAAATTTTGTTCTATAGTTTTATTACTTTGCTTTTGCTAGCTGGATGCCTAAATAATTAATTCTTTATCCTTGAAGTAAAGTAATGGTTTAGTTTTCAATAGAGCTAAATAGAAAATTTTCTATTTAACACTGTTATTTAGATTTCTTTATCCTCACCTACTGGTGTTCTTTTGCTTTATGCCTTCTGACATACACATTCTATACAATAACTAGTGTTTCTCATAGTAAATGTAATAATATTAGAGCAGGTATTTAACTTTTCAGTTCTAGATTTACTATGTACCTTATGAGAAGCTGAGGTTCCTCCCATAGAGGTGGATGGGCACTTGAATGAAATGAGTTTCTGTCCTCTGGGACAAAAGGCTGGAATGTGTGACCTTTAAGTTCCCTTCTGGCTTGGGTATTTGTTGATTAGTATATTTTGTGACTTCCAGCAATAGTCCATAATTAGGCTGCATTTTGGTGAAATTATTTGGTAAATATGTTTGATGTAATAAAAATGAATGATTTCGGTTCTTCATAATCTTTTGAAAACTAATGTCTGAATCTACTCATCTTTCAGAAACCTTCCACTAAGAGGTTTAGATTCTGGGATGGCTACCAAAATGGACTATTGAAAAGGTCAGGTCTGCAATATTAAGTTATAACAGAATCCTTTATAACTGGTTTTTTTTCCCTGCCCTGCACTTTTTGAAGTCTGAAAGCTCCAGATTTCTAAGCATTTTTCATAAAGTCTACCCATTTTAGTCATTATTTAAATTTTCCTTAGAAAATTTTATTTACAAGTAATTTATCTGAATTTTACATATTGTGGCTTCATGTAAGATTTTATTTGGAAAAATAAAAGGGCTTTCTTGAATTTAACGGTTTAGAACCATGAATCTAATTTAGATTCTTTTCTTTACAGGTGAGGAAGGTAAGAATCATAGAAGTAGTTAAGAATTTGGCACAGCCTGTAAATCAGAGGGTTTGTTTCCTAACTTTTATGCTTCTACCATGGAAAACAGAGACTCAGATCACTCTTTACTCAAAATTTACCACTTACATATACAGATTTGAAAATGCTACAGATAACTTTTTTTTTTAAATAGGGACCACAGTATTTGCCAAATGGATTTTCTAATTTTATCATTCTTTCTCTACAGGGTGGGACACAAGTAGGTTTACAGTTGTTCATAAGGAAATATAATACAAGAACAAACTGTGTTTTGCATACTGACAACTGTAAGCCTACTTTTGCCCTACCCTGTATTTTTTAGTTGCCATTCTTCTAAGGAAATGCCATCCCTTCTCTTCCTTTATTTTTAGGTTTATTTTTGTGTATCTCAGTGTGGACTTATGACTTCCTATTTTACTCAATGGGTTATATGCCATTACTGTTAGTTATTTCATTACCTGAGTTAGTTTACCAGTAGGTGCTCTTTTAGGTTGGTTTGTATGTTCTCTGGTATGTCCCCATCGTTCTCAAGCACTTCTTTACTTTCTGGCATAACAAGATATCCCAGGTTCATCTGTTCTTTCCTTTCTCTCTCCTTGAAATAAGCCCCTTCTCCAAGGAGCCCTAGTTCCTTTAAATGGAGAAAAGTATTTAGAAACCAAGATCTAAGCATTATGTGTGCTCGCTGCACTGAAATGGCACTGTTCTCAGCCTCCTTCAGTGGCCAAAACTACATACACATTTATATCTTTACTTATTTCTGTATTTTTTCAAATTAAACACCATGACTTCATATGGGCACTCTTGATTTCAATCCAATACTACAAGGTATGTTTAACTTTTCTCCCTTCTCAGTGAGAACCTCATTCCTATTATCCTCAATATGTATATACATGTGTGTATGTATACACACACACATATAATAACAAATACAAGCAATTTAAAAGCACCAAGAAAAATGTCTGAACTGAACTGCCAAAAGAGAGTGAATACACATTGTAAAGAAAGAGAAAACAGTACATAAACTGTATATTTTATAATGAAGAAAAACTTCAGGGACTTTTGTTTTAAAAGGACAGAAGTCTCACCTACAAACCACCAAAACAAAAACCTATGTGTACATATATTTCAAAACACAGAAAATATTCTAATAACCTGTAACTTCTTTCTCAATGCTATAGAAACCTGAGCTACACCAAATTATTTTTCTTTCTTTCTTTCTTCATTTAATTTTAATCTTTACCCAAGGACATTTTTTCATTGCTTTCAAGGATAGAGGGGTGGAGAGAGGGGAAGAGAGACAGACAGACATCATTGTGAGAGAGAAACTTCGATTGAGTGCCTTCTCATATGCACCCCAACCAGGGTTTGAACCCATAACCTTGGTATACGCCCAGACCAGGAATTGAACCTGTGACCTTTTGGTCTACAGGACAACGCTCCAACCAACTTAGCCACACAAGCCAGGGCTATACCAAATTATTTTAAGTAGCACACTCTTGGAAGAATTGCACTGTCACATCTGAATTGCACATTTTTTAAACCTGTATTCTATTGCTTATGTATTCTTGCAAAAGAGCCATAAACTACTTATGATAAAATAATCAAACTCTCAACATTAATTGTTAAAACTCTATAGTCATGGGAAATAGAAACAAAGTTAAAATAGAGTCAACTGTAGAGAAAACATGGTTAACCTAAATGTAAAAATAGCAGTAACAGTTCCAGAAAATGGGTAGTAAAAAAGGTTATAATGTTTTCTTATAAAACACTTTACTGATGGAGGTTGAATTTTGTCTTCTCTCTTTAGTTGGTCATTGTCCAAAAGGCATGTGCAGAAAGTTCCCATGATAGGCAACAGAAAATAAGTTAGAAGGTCCAGAAAGGAACACGCATAAAGAACACATGAACAAAGCCAACAGGGGTAGGTTCAAGGGTGGGAGGCGGGTGCCAAAATGGGGTGAAAATGGAGATAACTGTACTTGAACAACAATAAAAAAATAAAGAAAATAAATGTTAGCACATATTATACATTTAAATACACCACACATTAAATTCTTTTTCACATATAATAATTACCTTAGTCTGTTCAGGATCCTGTAACAAAATACTGTAGACTGGGTGGCTTATAAACAACAGAAAATTTATTTCTCACAGTTCCGGAGGCTGGAAAGTCTGAGAACAAGGTGCCAGCAGCTTCAGTGTCTGGAGAGGACCTGCTTCCTGGTTCATAGATAGCCATCTTTTCACAGTGTCCTCTCATGGAGGAAGGGACAAGGGACATCTCTGATGTCCCTCTTCTAAGGGTACTAATCCCATTCATAGGGGCTTACCCTCACAACCTAATCACCTCCCAAAGGCCTCACCTCCTAGTACCATCATCATGGGGGTTAGATTTCAACATAAGAGTTTTTAGAAGGAACACAAACACTCTGCCTAGAGCAATAACTCTTTATTCTGTAGGACAATAAAGAATTGAGCTACTTCCTCTCCAACACAGCAGTCTGTTACACAGGCTATAAACAACATGCATATCAATTTTTACCCATCAAGTAATTTTTTTAACTTATTTTAAGTTAGTGTCTTGGAGACTAGAGACTTGGGTATTAAGTCACTGGCTAAATGTTGAGAAATTTATTTATAAAAAGCATTTGTACAAATATTGTCCAATATTTACAACTACTATCTGCCATTTCCAGAAAAAAAGGTTATAAGAGGATTATATGGGATGATCCAAAATAAAAAGTGGAATCACATAGAAACGGAGCTCATATTAAAAGGAAAAGACTATTATTGTATGAGATTGAAAGCTTAGTATATTATACATTGTTTAAAACTGTTCAGAAGATTTAGAGCTTTCAAAAACAAAAATAAGATTCAGTGACAGTCGCAGAAATCAAAAAAGGAAATAGCTAACACTGGTGGAAATAAGGTGAAAATGCGATTGTAAATTGCAGATATCAGTCTGAAAATAGGAAAGAGTAGGAGGAAGCTGCTGAGACAGGTTCTGGCTCAGGAAATGCTTAGCTGGTAACCACAATAACCAGACCCATCATTCACTGCATGAGGCCTAAGAGAATTCCCACCTTCTCTCCTTAAATTTCACTTGATGGCTCCAGCAACCTATAAACATTAATAAATAACATTTAAGTAGTCTAAAGAATCAGGCAGAAGCAATGGAGACTAGGTAACAAATCTGTTAAGGGCTAAACTTCAAATGGACTTCTGAAGACTTGAGAATTAAGGGAAGAGAATGACTATTTTATTTATAAATTCACAATGGTGCAAAAATAATGACAGTGGAAGCTAAGCTAAGTACTTACTGCACTTTTACACTTAGATTTCACATTCACTGATGTCCTTAGTCCCAAGAGACATGCTTTCACAATTAAGTAAATATTTTAGTTATAAAGTTCTTTCACTTTACAACAGTGAGAAACAATACAGCAACGTGACCACCACAAATCTGTCAGACTGGAAATTAGTATTCTAAATGTACTGTCAAATTGGAGGGATTATTACGCTTTGAAACACCACCAGTAAATTTCAATTACAGAAATATAACCTCTAGCAGCAAAACAGAAAGCAAGATTGAAGCTCACTTTCTCATACCTCCTAACAACCCAAGAAGGTGAATCTAATTATCTCAACTTTAAAATTACAAATAAAGGCTTCAAGGCATTAACTAACTCATCTACTATCATACAGCTAGTAAGTATAAGGGGCAGAAGGGCCTAATATACCTTAAAAACGCAACTTGATCTGTTACCATGCACTGCTACTGTGGTGCTCAATATGAAAGCACTACCAGTAACTGAGCGCAATGTGAAACAAAGCACTTCCAATTCAAGAGTGACAAACTTTCATACATTCAATTCAATCTATCCAAAAATTGTTCTGTTAAATCGAACTATGCATTTATTAGAAGTTTTGAGTTGTTCAACATTAGAAAGCCACACGAGACAGTGAATAGCTAAAATAGAGAAACTGTGTTCTATTAATCTTTGTAATTCTGATACAGAGTGCAGCCAAGAGGGAGGCCCCAAAGAGGGATCTCAAATGGGGTCCAGAACTCAAGGCGTCTAGGAAATATTAGAAAGACATATAAGATGTCCCCACCCCTTTCCCCCAACAGGTGTGACTTGGGGGAAGGGACACATGGAGCAGGAACATGCAGAGCTGTTTTGTACAGCCACAGCTTTGCAGCTAATCCATGGCAGGGTCATTTAACATATCTATAGCCTTTGGCTGGTTGCACAGATATGTTAAATAGCTGTGGCCATGCTCTGAGCCAAGAGGATGGAAAGGAACTTCCCCCCAAAATAACAGGGGGGCAGGTCCCCCGAGTAACACACCTGGGTGAGAGCTTGGAGATCAGCTCCATGACATGGGGCCAGATCTGCCCAGACTCACAATGGCAGCCCAGTAAACTGGGAATAATATAGGGATGCTGGCAGGTGTAACTGATTGTAGGAGGAGTCAGAAATGGGGGTACAGAGGAAGACTGGTGCAGGGATCTAAACCCACACATGGCAGCCATTGGAGGAGATCCACGCGGTTTTGCCAGAGTGCAGACCCCTGCAGCTTTGATGGAGAGAAGAACCATGCGGTTTTGGCTGGAGTGGGGACTTCTGCAGCTTTGGTAGGAGAGGACCACGCGGCTTTGGGATGCTCCCTTTGGCTACATGGCCTAGGAATCAGGAGAGACTTTGCCTGGAAGAATGGTGAAAGAACTCTTGCCAGTAGGCCATGAGAAGGTGCCACATGGCTTTGGATTAATCAGAAATCCTGCCTTGACGGTGACACAGCTGACAGTGTCAGGAGCCTGGATCCCAAAACTTTGCTTCTTTTCCTGAGTACGGTACCCTGGATTAGGGCAGGGGCAGAAGGAAGCACTGTGGGCATCTGTGGGTATCCAAAAGGACTTTGATATTTTAATGAAGACATTAGGTCACTACTTTAAGTCTGTATAGCTTTAAATAAACATTTCCTTTCCTTTTCACAAATCTCTGGCATTGGGAAACATCTTTCCTATGGCAACAGACAATTGAACCTAGTGGGGGGGGTCCTTTCAGTAATAGTATATCGTAACCCTCCATGGCCCTGTGTGTGTGTGCTCTGTACAATTCCAGTGCATAAATAGTACGTATGTAGACAGTGGGGGAACGTGGATGGATGGAGACTGCACCACAACCTGTTTTAAAACATCTTCTGAGTTAAGAGATGTGCCGAAGTAATACAGCCCATAAACTGATGAGGTAGGGCAAAATGCCTCTTTGGAATAAAAACTTTACAGATGTTTACTTAGTGTAACTTACTCAAAGGTGGAAGAAAAGATGAAATCTAGTGCTTTTCACAACTTATTTTTGAGCAAGATGCCTAAACTTTTATCATCACCAGGACAGATTTACAGGAGACATATAAGAATAGCAGGATTTGAAAATAGGAAAAATCGTATTTTAAAGAATTACTGAATACTCGTTTAAAAATACACATAACCTCAGTAATAATTCCCTATGTCCAAAACACAAAAATTTTTAAAAAATCAGCACCCTTTAACTGTTAAGTTTTCTAGAATGTACCTTAAAACCAAATGACTACACATTTTAGATCATAGTAAGAACATAAAAATAATTTAATAAAGTTTCTAATTAGTCTTTCCTGTTTTCGACAATCCAACAAAAACACCATGGTAAGTTCTTCTATGAGAACCCCTGAAAAAGTCCCATGAATTCAGTGAACTAGAAAGACATGTTTCACGGTAAGGGTCACAGAGCACGCACAGCAGAGCACCAGGAGAAAAAGCCACTGTGCTGTTCAGTCTCGCTAGGATGCCATTCTTTCTTGGTGCCTGACTTCCTTCGGTGGCTCACTCTTCAAGACTCAGCTCAACAGGGCCTCCTTGGAAGCTTCCGTATCTGCCCAAAAGTGCCCTGTTTGCCTCTGTTAGAATGTGCATCCATCACCACATATATATTTACATGCATAGTCATCTCCTTGCTACAAAAATAGACTACATTCTACTAATTTTATATCTCAGCACAGAATAAACCTTTAATGAACAGCAAAGGGAGAAAAAGGTATTAATACAGGGTGGGGAGAAAGTAGGTTTATAATTGTTTGTATGGAAAATAATACAATAATTGATAACTACTAATACAAGAATAAACCCTGTGTTTTGTGTACTCAAAACTGTAAACCTACTTTTGCCCCACCCTGTGTGCTACAACCCAGCTATAAAACATTGAGCGTACCTATCAGGCAGGATACTGATCTAAGATTGAGTTACTCTTACCATATCACACAGATATCAAAGAAAAGGATGAATATTACCACATCCACTAAAATATAAAAAGGAATTTCTCAAAACTAGAACTGTTCCTTATTCAATCAACAAATACTTTTTAGGCAAGTATTATGAGACAGGCAGTGTTCCAGGCAGTTGAAATAGAACAGGGAACAAACCAGACAAATATCCCTGCCCCATGGGGATTTTATTTTAGTGTTAGAAGATGGGCAATAGAGAAAAGAAATATCCTACATAGGTATTAGAGGGTGATCGGTAATCAAGGGAAAAGTACGAAGCTGGAGCATGCCAGGCTCTGGGTGGGGCGCAATTTCGGATGGCACTGCCAGGGCAGGTCTCCCAGAGAAGGTGGCAGGGGAGCGAGGGAGGGCGTCTGATTCGATGAAGATACTTTCTCCTTTGTTCAAAAATTCATTGGTTAAGAAATGTTATTTTGTAGGTTGTTGATTACAAATTGAACTCCAATGGCTCCGTCTAGGCTTTCTTAAGGAGATTTCACAATCTGGTAAATTTAGAAACTGTTTAAAACAACTTAGGGGGAAGCTATTGTCTGATGACAACAGGCAGATCTATATATTTGCAACATTAACATTTTTTCTTGATTATCACATAAATTTGTTTTACATGCTTTTATTTTAAACATCAACTTGCAATGGCACATTACTTATATTCCTTTAATATTAATCTAATAATTAACCTCTATTAAATAACAATTATGTTTCTAGCCACTGTTCTAAATACTTGTATCATCTCATTTATTTGCTCACAACAACTCTCTGAAATAAGTACTATTATTGCCCCAGTTTTACAGGTGAGACAGGCTTAAAGAGATTAGAGAACTTTCCCAAAGTCACTTACAAACAGTAAGTAGGACAACTGGAATTTAAGACCATGCCTTTCTCAAGAAAATGAAGTCCATAATCTTAACAACACGCTCTACTGCCTCAAATGTAAGAGCAGTCACTGTATGTTACACGGCATTTCAACGTACCTGCTTATTAAGCTGCTCAAATACAAACTTAATAAGGAAAGAGACCTTATAATCCATACATTAAGCAATATGAACTCACAGAAACAAAATAAAGCCCCTATTTTTAAAGACCACTTTAGGAATCTACTACATAGACATAGTGAATAGTGATCCCAGAAGGAAAAGGAATATAAAATGTAACCGATAAAAACAAAAGTCAACCAGATAAGAATAGCTCTAGTCTCAGAGCTGTCTGTCTTAAATTAAACCAATACAGAAGCAGAAATATATCACTGATTGCTAAACCATTGTAGCAATACCTAGCTAATAAATAACCTAGATAACTAAATCCAACGACTAAGAACTAATGTAAAGTCTTGGTATTAGTACACACAATAATATCTATTTGCCATTTCAAGCTTTCAAGATCCTTCTGAGACAAAAACCATTTTATATGACATGAAAAAATCACATCAAATATGTTTAGTGTAGAAAAATGAGTCACCTTAATAAAATGAGTAATTCTGTCTTCTATCTTCAAAATTTTTTGAGTGTGCTGAAAATTAAAACATAAACTACTTTCTATTCTGACAGAACAGATTTTTGTGATATACTGTTCTGATTTGATGGGTTCTTAAGTTATGAGTTTCAGCTCACATATTATCTCTGCTTTGATGAAAATGACTTAAAAGTCTCTGATAACTTTTTTTCCTGAAACAAAAATAAGGAACTCAGAGTTAAGATTTTTAATGAATGTTTTCTTTTTTATTTATTTATTGACTATTTAAATTTATTGATTGGTTGATTTTAGAGACAGAGAAAAAAACATCAATTTGGTTTCCACTTATTTATGCATTTATTGGTTGAGTCTTGTATATGCCCTGATCAGGGATCAAACCCACAACCTTGCCATATTGGAACAGTGCCCTAACCAGCTGAACTACTGGGCCAGGGCCTGAACCTTTTATTATCAAATCATTTTCTAAACTGGGTTCCACAGAACATTTTAGTTTTTCTTGAAGAGCATAGATACTGACAATATTTTCCCACAAGACTGTTTAATATACAGTTGACTCTCCTTATTTGCATAATTAAATAGCTATAGAAATCTTGAAAAAGAAAAACAAAGCTAGAAGAATCACACCCCCTGATTTCAAACTATATTACGAAGCAATAATAATCAAAACAGTATTGTATGGGCATAAAAACCAGATACACAGATCAGTGGAACAGAATACAAAACCCAGAAATAAACCCACACATATACGGTCAATTAATTTATAACAAAGGAGCTATGAATACACAATTAGTAAAGTATAGTCTCTTCTATAAATACCGTTGGGAAAACTAAACAGTCACATGCAGAAGAATGAAACTGGACCACTATCTTACATAATACATAATAATTAACTCAAAATGGATTAAAGACTTCAACTCAAGATCTGAAACCATAAATATCCTAGAAGAAAACATAGGTGGTTAGGTTCCTTGACATCATCCTGGCAATGATTTCTTTTTCTTTTTTTTTCGGGGGGTGGGGGTGGGGGGGAGCAGAAGGATTTGACACCAAAATCAAAGGCAAAGAAACAAAAATAAACAAGTAGGACTACACCAAACTAAAAAACTTATACGCAAAAGGAAACCATCAACAAAATGAAAAGGTAGCCTACTGAATGAGGAAAAATATTTATAAATCATACATCTGATAAGGAGTGACTATCCAAAATATATAAAGAACTCATATATAACTCAATCACAATTAAATAAATAATAATCTGATTGAAAAATGGGCAGAAAATCTAAATAGACATGTGCCCAAAGAAGACATAAAGATTGACAACAGTTATATGAAAAGGTTTTCAACACCACTAATCATCAGGAAAATGAAAATCAAAACCTCACATGTGTTAGAATGCCTAACACCAAAAAGACAAGACAAAATAATTCTTTGCAAGGACGTTTAGTAAAGGGAACCCTTGTATACTATTGGTGGAAATGTAAATTGGTGCAGCCGCTACAGAAAACCCGAGGTTCTTCAAAAATCAAAAACACAAATACTGTATAATCCAGCAGTTCCACTTCAGGGTATTTATCTGAAGAAAATGAAAACAGTACTAAAAAGATAATACAGCATATTTACAACAGCCAGGATATGGAAATTACCTCAGTGTCCATCAGTGAGTGAATGAATAAATAAAATATGGTATGTGTAACAGTAGAATGTTATATAACCATTAAGAACATGCAATCTTGCCATTTGTGACAGCATGGATGGACTTTGGGGGCATTGTGCTAAATGAAATAAGTCAGACAGAGAAACACAAATACCATATGATCTCACTTATATATGGAATCTAAAAACAAACAAACCAATAAAATCACAAGCTCAAAGAGGCAGAGAACAGACTGCTGGTCTGCCTGGGATAGGAGGTGAAGGGAAGGTGTGATTTGGGTGAAGAGGATCAAAAAGTACAAACTACCAATTATAAAATAAGTAAGTCATGGGGATGTAATGTGCAGCATGGTGACACCAGTTAATAATACTGTGCTGCATATCTGAAAGTTACTAAGAGAGTCAACCTTAAAAGTTCTCATCATAAGAAAAAACATTTGTAGCGCACGTTAACTAGACTTCTTACTGTGGTTATCATGTAAAAATATATACAAGTAATGAATCATTATACTGTACACCTAAAACTAATATATGTCAATTATGCCTCAATAAATCTTTTTTAAAAACTAAAAACTGAAGAGAATATAACAAATAAGATATCTCAAAACTGAAAAAGAAAAAAGTCACTGTGAACACAGAATTGGCAAATAGTGAGCCGTAGTTCGTAGGGAAAATGCAGGGTTAAGTTCCTTTGGACCTTTCCCTCAACTAGAGAATACATAACCTTGTTTTATATGTGTTTCTGTTTAACATATACTGTTGATCCATTAACAATTGAATTTATGGCCAACAGCGCTGTCACTCACACATGAAGGAAACTTAGCTGACACAATTTTTCTATAAGGCACATCTCAGCCCTCTTGCTTTTAGGTAGAAAGCATTTCACACTAAGCTTGGGGCCATTTCAAACAGCAAGTTCACCAAGAGAAAACACAAAAATGTAAAAAATGTCTCACTAAATAGATCACAAAAAGGACACTTGTTGACTAAATGGGAAAGCAGGTTGTCCCCTGGTTCAACCTCAGCTGGGGATATGCACAAGCAACACTCAAATCTTCTGCCACTATATGTGTGTCCACCAAAACAAGCTAAGTATTGGTTTTGGAGTTACAAATAAATTTGAGTGAGTAGGCAAATTAGCAAAATGGAATTCACAAATAATGAGAATCCACTATAGAAAATGTTAAGTCCATGCATGTAGTAAAATTATGTGACAAACTACATTTAATGTGTTATATTAGACAATAACATCAGCAAACTAAACTAAAAGGCTGCCAAACACCAGAAGGGATGACTTCTGACCTCACAGTAATGCAAAGGTGGCATTTCACTAATATCTGTCATTTGAGGTGTGTTGTCGCTGACCTGGGCCATGTCCTTTGTTGTATAACATCAAAGTAAATTTCAATGGTTTCTTCATACAAAGCATTTCTACTAGACACGTTTATGCTCTATTTCATGGGCTGAAAGAAGGGACTTTCTCACAAAAGGGGTACATTTTATCAAACAAGTTACTATTACTATTATTTCAGTATTATAATATACTAAGTTTTTTGTTGAAATAAGTTTTAGTATTGCTATCAATAGTCAAGGCTTTTTATTATCAAAAATTTTAAGAGTTAATGTTTAGGATTCCAAGATGGCAGAGGAGTAAGTAGAAGCTACACTAACCTCTTCCCAAGGCCAATCTGGAATTACAACTAAATTGTAGAGAAGTCATTCAGAATAACCAAGGGAAGAAAAGCTGAAGAGAAGCCTTATAACCACTGACAGACAAAAGAAACTACTTCACCACAATGTGACTGGTATGAAGTGTGGGGGGGACGGGAGAGGGCTCGCTGGGCTCCCATGGTGGGCAGCTGAAGTGCCAGAGGGAAATTCAGGGCTGTAGGTTTCCTCTTGAGAAGTGTGGGGTCTAAACCCCAAGCTGGGCTCCCCAGCCTACCAGCACCAGAGCCAGGCAAGGAACCCAGATAACATCCAGCTGTGAGAAGCTGCAGAGTTTCTGTCTGCCAGGGACAGACGGCTGGAGACTCAGAAAGCCTCTTAAAGAGCCAACAAAGTGGGGGGTGGGGGAAGGGGTGTGGTAGAGTGGACTACAGATGCTGAAGGAAACTCAGGAGTAGGTGGTTTTGGGGGTAGATCTGAGGGAGCAGCCACCAGAATCCCTGTGCTGAGTCACTCCCCATACTGCAGGAGCCATCTTACTCAAGCAAAGCAGTGCCCTTCAAGGGGCATCAGCTACCTTGGGGAAGAAAATAGTTCCCTCCATGGGAATTACTCTGCCCCACCCTGAAGCGCTTAAGCCTGACTGCTCATTACAGATTGACTAGATTAACAACTGAAAGAGACAGCCACAGATTGTTGATCACTGCTGGTCTAGAACAGTTGTCTAGGGCCAGACTAGGACACCATCTGACAACATCAGGGGTGGATCCAGAAAGAAAATACAGTGAGACGAATTCTAAGGAGGTCTTCTTCATGATTTGCATCATTTTCTGTCCTGCATAGATAGCTTTTTAACATTATTTCTTGTTCTTAAAAGTTTGTGAATATTAAGACACTAGTTTTTATATTATAGTTTATTTCAAATCTCATATTTCCTCCATTCTCTTACTATATTTTTACCTTCGTCTTTCCTCTTATTTTCATTTTAAATTTAATTTTCTAACTATGACTTGTTTCCATTCCACACCCTTACTCTTCCCCAAGCCACTTAAAACCGGTTTTCTTGTCATTAGTCATCTCATCTTCTTTTTCCTATTCTTAAAATGCCCTTATTCTTTCTCCACCTTTGTCAATCTTTGCTCATTAGTTGTAGAAATGGTGGATATTGTTGTATTTCTCCAATTTAATCTCTAGATCTTCATTATTTTTATATTTCAAATCTCAAATTTTACTACTCTTCTCTTGTACGCCATTTTGCCTTCCTTTCGCCCTTTCTTTTTTCATTTTAAATTTGAATTTTTCCCTATCCTACCCTGGTTTTCATTCCTCACTCTTAGTATTGCTTTTCTGTCTATCATCTCAAAAGCACTTCTCTTTCCTCTAGACATCTCTTAAGCCTTTCTTTCTTTATTTTTTCCCTCTTATTTCCCTCCCATGTATATTAACATTTGCTCATTGATGCTGATAGCACTGTGGTGAATCTTTTTCTCCAATTTGGTTCCTATTATTTTTCTCCTCTACTGTTTTTATTTTGTATCTTTTGTTTGTTTCTTTAAATTTCTGTTTAAATCTACTATACACTTCCCCTTTCTTTTCCATTGTGCCTTCTTTCCTCCCTTTTTTATTTATGATATAAATTCTCTTTCTTTGCCTTCTCCCTATTCCCTACTCTTTTTATTGCTCCTCCCTCTACCCTTTCAAAATCATTTTTCTTTCAGTTAGTCATCTCATATTCATTTTTCCTTTCTTATATTAGTCTTAATCTCCTTATACCTTTATTAACACTGGTTCATTTCTTGTTGATCATGGAACTGTGGCGGGGGGGGTGGGCAGTTAATATTGCAGGTGTGAGTTTGGTTCCTGGACTGTTTGGTATTGCTCTGGCAGCACCTATACAACAGCATAGGAGACATGGTGGGCAGAGTGACCCTCAGTGAGCCACCTGGAGGTAAGGACTCAACAAAGAACAACCCAATGATAATCCAAACCTAGTTACAACCAGAGAGCCCACATTAACGACATAAAAGACATCCCAAGAGCATCAGGTTGAGGAGATCAAAGAGAATGCACCACTGAAATCCCACAGGTCTCTTACCACAAAGGCAGAGAGTCAAAGCAGATCAATCTAAGAAGCAAAATCAAACAAGAAGAGTCACCTAAAATGGGAAGAAAGAGAAACAAACCCAATCGAAAGGAAAGAAGGAACCCCCAGAAAGAGTGCTAAAAGAAACTGAGGCAAGCAAACTATCAGACATTGAGTTCAAAACAATGGTTATAAGGATGCTCAATGAGTTCAGTGACAACTACAAAGAACTCCAGGGAAGCTACAAGGAACTTACTGCAAACTACTACACATAGCACCACAATGAGAAAACTCGCAAAAAAAAAAAAAAAAAAAAAACAAGGATAGTTTAAGGGAACCTCAGAAAAAACATGAAATGTAATAATATTCATATGACAGGGATGCCAGAAGACGATGAGGAGGAACAAGGGATAGAAAACCTGTTTGAAAAAGTTCTGACAGAAAACGTCCCTAAATGAATGAGAAAAAAGGTCACACAAGTCCAGGAAGCACAGAAGGGCCCAATCAAGAGGAACCTAAAGAGGCCAACTCCAAGACACAGCATAATTAAAATGGCTAAATTTAAAGACAAAGAGAGAATCTTAAAGGGAACAAGGGAGAAACTGCTAGTAACATATAAGAGAGCTCTCATAAGGCTATCAGCTGATTACACAACAGAAACACAACACGCCACAAGCAAGTGGCAAGAAATATTCCAAGTAATGAAAAGCAAATGAGAGAAACCAAGACTACTCTACCCAGCAAGGCTCTCATTGAAAATGGAAGGCAAAATATGGAGTTTCCCAGAACCAAAAAAAAAGATAAAAGGCCGTATCTCCAACAAACCAGCATTGCAAGAGATGCTAAAGGGACTGCTTTAAGAAGATAAAGAACAACAGACAGAGGAACACAGGCACAAAAGGAAGCAATATCCATGAACAAGTACCTATCAATAATAACTTTAACGTAAATGGATTAAATGCTCCAATCAAAAGAAATAGGGTAGCTGAAGAGATAAGAAAACATGACCCACACATATGCTGCCTACAAGAGAACCACCTCAGAACAAAAGATCTACATAGACTGAAAGTGGAGGCACAGAAAAAATATTCCAAACAAATGGCAGTAAAAAAAAAGCTGGGGTATAAATACTTACATTATACAAAATAGATTTCAAAACAAAGGCCATAAAAGGAGGCAAAGGACACTTCATGATATTCAAGAGAAGACTCCATCAAAAAGATATAACCCTTGTAACATACAATGCACCCAAATATATAACGAAAATCTTGGAGGACCTCAAGAAAGGTATCAACAGCAACAAGCTCATCATAGGGGATTTTAACACCCTGTTGTCAACAATGGATAGACCTTCTAAGCAAAGAATCAACAAGGATACTATCAAACTGAACAACACTCTAGATCAAATGGTTTTAACTGATATATACAGAGCCTTTCACCCCAAAGAAACAAAATATACATTCTTTTCAAATGGACATGGACCATTTTCAAAGATAGAGCACATG
Organism: Anoura caudifer; assembly: GCA_004027475.1. Lineage (NCBI taxonomy): Eukaryota > Metazoa > Chordata > Mammalia > Chiroptera > Phyllostomidae > Anoura > Anoura caudifer. The sequence goes on along the minus strand of PVKU01002317.1, from coordinate 209,084 downwards.
ATAGGACACAAAACAAGCCTTAACAAATTCAAGAAAACTGAAATCATATCAAGCATCTTCTTGGATCATAATGGCTTTAAGCTAGAAATCAATCTCAAGGAAAAAACCTCAAAAATATTCAAATACATGACAACTGAATAACATGCTGAATGAATAATAATGAATAAGTTAACAGGGAGATCAAGGAAAAATTAAAAGGTTTCTGGAAACAAATGAAAATGAACACACAAAAACCCAAAACCTCTGGGACATGGTGAAGGCAGTCCTAAGAAGGAAGTTCACAGAAATACAGTCCTACCTAAAAGAGAAAGAAAAACTTCACAACCTAACCCAACATCTACAAGATGAACAACAAAGCCCAAAGCAAGCAAAAGGAAGAAAATAATCAAGATCAGAGCAGAATTAAAATGACATAGAGACTAAAAGAACAACTCAAAGGATCTATAAATACTTGAGCTGGTTCTTTGAAAACATAAACAAAATCAACAAGCCTTTAACCAGAGTCATCAAGAAAAAAAGGGAGAGGAAGCAAATAAATAAAATCAGAAATGAAGAGGAAAAAGATTAGAACCAATGCCACAGAAATACAAAGAATTATAAGAAATTACTACGAACTATATTCTAAGAAATTTGACAACCTGGGTGAAATGGACAAATTTCTAGAAATGTATAATCTTCCAAAACAGAATCAAGAACCTGAAAGCCTGAACAGACTGGTAAAAACTGAAGTAGCAATCAAAAAACTCTCAGCACACAAAAGCCCTGGACCAGATGACTTCACAGGCAAATTTTACCAAACATGTAGGGAAGAGCTAACTTCTATCCTTCTCAAACTATTCCAAAAATTTCAAGAAGAGGGAATAAACCAAACTCTTTTCATAAGGTTAGTATCACCTTAATTCCAAAACCAGGTAAAGACACAACAAAGAAACAAAACTATAGGCCATTATCTCTGATGTACATAGATGCTAAAATCCTCAACAAAATATTGGCAAACCAGATCCAGCAATACACTGAAAAGACCATAAACCATGATCACGGGGAATGCATCCAAGGGATGCAAGGATAGTATAATATCTGCAAATCAGTAAACATAATACACCACATAAACAAAGTGAAAGACAAAATATATCAATAGATGCTGAGAAAGTACAACACCTATTTATGGTAAAACCCTCAGCAAAGTGGGAATAGAGGGAGCATACCTCAACATAATAAAGGCCATATATGAGAGACCTACAGCCAACATCATACTCAGCAGGCAAAAACTAAAAGTTTTCCCCTTAAGTCAGGAACAAGACAATGGTATCTGCTTTCACCACTTCTATTCAACATAAAATTGAAAGTACTGCGACAATGATCAGATAAGGAAAAGAAATAAAAGGCATACAAATTGGAAAGGAGGAAGTAAAACTGTCATTATTTGCAGACAACAGGATGGTGCACACAGAAAACCCTATAGTCTCCAACAAAAAATTACTCAACCTAGTAAGTGAATTTGGCAAAACAGCAGGATACAAAGTCAAAATTCAGAAATTGAAGGCATTTTTATACACCAACAATTAAATATCAGAATCAGAAATTAGGGAAAAACTCCATTTACTATAGCAACAAGAAATAAAGTACCTAGGAATAAAATTCACTAATGAGGTAAAAGACCAGTACTCGGAAAACTACAGAAATCTGAAGAAGTTAAGGAAGATACAAATAAATGGAAGCATACACTGTATTCATGGATTGAAAGAATTAACATCATTAAAATGTCTATACTATCCAAAGCAATCTACAGATCAAAGCAATCTCTATTAAAAACCAATGACACAGCTCAGACATTCAGAACAAGTATTTCAAAAATTTATATGGAACCAAAAATGACCCAGAATAGCCTCAGCAATCTTGAGAAAGAAGAACAAGGTAGGTGGGATAATAATACCTGGCATCAAACTACATTACAAGGCTACAGTAATCAAAACAGTCTGGTACTGGCATAAGAACAGATACACAGAACAATGGAACAGCATAGAGAGCCCAGAAATAAACCCATGTCTCTATGGTCAATTAATATTTGACAAAGGAGGAAAGGAGGATAAATGGAATAAAAATAGCCTCTTCAATACATGGTGTTAGGGGAACTGGAATGATACATGCAAAAAAAAAAAATGAAACTAGACCACCAACTTGCAACATATACCAGAATAAACTCAAAATGGATAAAGGACTTAAACATAAACTGTGACACCATAAAATTCCTAGAGGAAAACATAGGAAGTAAAATTTCAGGTATCTCATGCAGCAATGTTTTTACCCATATATCCTCTAGACAAGGGAAATAAAGGAAAGACTAAATAAACGGGACTACATCAAACTTAGAAGCTTCTGAACAGCTAAAGAAAACATCATGAAATTAAAAAGGGAACCAACTGTATGGGAAAACATATTTACCAACAATACCTCACACAGGAGTTTGATCTCCAAAATATATAAAGAACTCATATGGCTCAACACCAGAAAGACAAACAACCAAATTAAGAAATGGGCAAAAGATCTGAATAGACACTTCTCCAAGGAGGACATACAGAGAGCCCATTGCATATGAAAGGATACTCAACATCACTAGCCATCAGAGAGATGCAAATTAAAACCACAATGAGATACCACCTCACACCTGTGGGAATGGCCATCATTAATAAGTCAACAAACAAGAAGTGCTGATAAGGATGGGGAGAAAGGGGAACCTAGCACACTGTCAGTGGGAATGCAGACTGGTGCAGTCACTGTGGAAAACAGTATGAAATTTCCTCCTAAAACTAAACATGGAACTGCCTTTTGACCCAGGGATTCCACTCTAAGAATCCTGAAACACCAATTCAAAAGAACCTATACACCCCTACGTTCATATTATTTACAATAGCCATGTGCTGGAAACAGCCTAAGTGTTCATCGGTAAATGAATAAAAACAATGTACACATTACACGACACAGAAAGAGAAGAAATTCTTACCTTTGAATATCATGAATGGAACTGGAGAGCATTATGCTAAGTGAAATAAGCCAGGCAGTTAAAGACAACTACCATAAGATCTCACCTATAAAAGAAACCTAATGAACAAAACAAACAAGCAAAATAGGAACGAAGGCATGGAAACAAGGAACTGACAGCGACCAGAAGGGTGGTGAGTAGGGGGTTAAGGGAGGAAAGATGTAGAATGATCTAATCAATGAACAGACATAAATGACCCAGGGACATGGACAACAGGGTGGGGATTGACTAGGGTGGGGGGGAGTCAGGGGAGAGCAAGGGGGAAAATAGGGCAACTGTAATAGAATTAAAAAGTTAATATTTAATTTTTAAATATATTTTATTGATTATGATACTACAGTTGTCCCATTTTTTCTCCCTTTTATTCCCCTCCGCCCTGTACCTACCCTCCCACCATCATTGCCCCACCTTAGTTCATGTCCATGGGTCATACACATAAGTTCTTTGGCTTCTCCACCTACCATTTATGTTTCTTATTCCCTGTACCTTTCCTCCATTCTCCCTGCCTCCCTCCCTGCTGATAACCGTTCATGTGATCTCTATTTCTGTGAATCTGTTCCTGTTCTACTTGTTTGCTTAGATCTTTTAGATATTGTTTTTTTTTAGGTTCGGTTGTTGATACTTGTCAGTTTGTTGTCATTTTATTGTTTGTATTTTTTATCTTTTTCTTAGGCAAGCCTTTTTAACATTTCATATAATAAGGGCGTGGTGATGATGAACTCCTAACTTTACTGTATCTGGGAAGCACTTTATCTGCCCTTCCATTCTAAATGACAGCTTTCCTGGACAGAGCAATCTTCAATGCAGGTCCTTGCCTTTCTTGACTTTGAATACTTCTTTCCAGCCCCTTCTTGCCTGAAAGGTTTCTCTGGAGAAATCAGCTGATAGTCTTATGAGCACTCCTTTGTAGGTAACTCTCTCCTTTTCTCTTGCTATTTTTAAGATTCTCTCCTTCTCTTTAATCTTGGATGATGTAATTATGATGTGCCTTGGTGTGTGCTTCCTTGAGTCCAACTTCTTTGGGACTCTCTGAGCTTCCTGGACTTCCTGGAAGTCTATTTCTTTTGCCAGATTGGGGAAGTTCTACTTTATTATTTGTTCAAGTAAGTTTTCCACTTGTTGCTCTTCCTCTTCTCCTTCTGACACCCCTATGATTCGGATGTGGGAACATTTAAAGTTGTCCTGGAGGTTTCTAAGCCTTCTTCATATTTTGAATTCTTGTTTCTTCATTCTATTCTGGCTGAATGTTTATTTCTTCCTTCTGACCCAAACCATTGATTTGAGTCCTGGTTTCCTTCACTTCACTATTGGTTCCCTGTACATTTTCCTTTACTTCACTTTTCATAGCCTCCACTTCTACCTCCATTTTGCAAACATACACAACCATTTCTGTGAGCATCCTGATTAGCAATGTTCTGAACTCTGCCTCTGATAGGTCGGCTATCCCTTCATTGTTTTGTTATATTTATTTTTTCTGGAGCTTTGATTTGTTCTTTCATTCGGGCCACATTTTTTTTGTCTCAGCATGCCTGGTACATTGTAAGAGGTGAAGCCTTAGTTGCCCTGGGCAGGGCAACTCACATTGTTGTGTTGTGGTGCTGTAAGTAGAGGAAGGGTCCAAGAGGGAAAAATGCCACTTGCTTAGCTCTTAGCCAGCTTTCAGTCACTTCCTCCGCTACCCACAAGCAAATTGGGCCCTTCTGGTGCAGATTCCCAGGTGGGGGGGTTGTATGTTCTAGGACCTTGTGGGTCTCTCCAATTAACTCTCCAGTGAGGCAGGAAGCTTCTCCTGTTGCCTCAACCCCCACAGGTTTCTTCAGTAAGAGGTTTTGAGGCTTTATTTCCCCACTGGAACCCTGGGTTGCATGGTCTGTCTCACTCCCCAACTGCTCCTCCCAGTTTGCTCTCTTGCCGCTGCCAGGCCGTGAGTCCTCTCCACCCCTGCTGCCCACCTCCGCCCCTCCTACCAGTCTGGAGGAATGTTTCTTCAACTCCTTGTTTGTCAGATTTCCATACAGTTTCATTTTTTTCTGTCAGTTCTGGTTATTTTTTGTTTTGAAATTTGTTGTCCTTCTTTTGGTTGTGCGAGGAGGCAAAGCGTATCTACCTACAGCTCCATTTTGTCCGGGAGTTCTAATATTTAACTCATTAAAGAAACAAATTAAAAACCTAGGTCAGTTTAAGGTAAGTTCAGCTTACAAGCCATATTATTCTACTCACAAATCTGGCAAATTTTGACAATGTTTCTTAGGAGCTACTGATGTTATCATCAATATTTAACGCTTTGCCTATAATATATATTAGAATATGCAGACTTTCAGCCTGTAACATCTCAATAACATCTTTAGAGTAATCATGTTTATGAAAATGGATGACACCTCTAGATATTTTTTGTTTTCGCTTTTGTAGAAATGATAAAATATTAAATCATTCATTTATATAAAAACACAAAGCATGATTCTAGGTAAATAGCATCAGCTATATTTGTCATTCCTACAGAAATGTTTAATCCACCTTCAGAAATATGAATTATTATGCCATCTATTTATTAGATACATTTTATTAGTACAAACTGAGTGGTATTTGAATTCCCTTGGTATATGAAAACTCAAAATTTTTATTTGCATTGTGCTATAATGAATTACATTCAAATTTAAAAACTAAATTTAAAAGTTTTATTATTACAAAGCAAACATGTAACCTATAAAAAAATAAAAATAGAAATAAAAGGAAGAGTAAACACCCATAATTCCATAATACAGTGAGAAACCACTATAGCTCTCTTATCTCCTTCCAAGGAGCTCAGAGTCTACACATGGTATGTGTATCTCCCCTTTTCTGCCCAGAACATTGTGAGTACCTTCCATGTCAACATTATGCAAATTCATTTATTTATTTTTATCTACTCAGTATCTACTGAACACCTTATGCCTCCAGGCACTGTGTACCTGATGAAATAGTGATTTTTATATACATATAGCATATGCATTTAACTAATACTTTATTATTGAACATTTGATCATAAACAAGGAAAGAAATAATCTTTCTAGCTAAACATTCAAGTAGCTGGGGAAACTGCTTGTCTTGTAAACTGGTTCCTGATGAATTTTAATTGTCAGGATTCAATAAACTTTTTCACTGTTTTCTTCTTCAGTGTCGCATTTTAAAATTCCTTCAAAACATGACTTATGCACTTACACATACTAAGTGCTTTTATGATTCATTTACTGTAAGTCTGCTCTTTAGCCAACGTGGTAAGTATGTAGTCTGTAGTGTGCGGTAAGGGTTGGGCTTGCAATTTTTTTAACTAAATGGTGAGCCAGTTGTTTCAACAAAAATGATTGAGGACTCCCTCTTTTCCCAACTGATTTGAAACATTATCTTTATTGTAAAATATATTCTAATATATTAATGGTTAAGTTTCTGGACTTTGTATTCTGTTCCACTGATCTTTCAGTTTATTCCCAATTCAAAGCCACATTCTTTTTTTTTTTTTTTTGTAGCCTTGTACTGTTTAGTTATATCTTATTGGTTAAGGCCTTCTTTCTTACTCTTCCTTTTCAGTATGTAACTGAATATTATTTTATAATCTTTCAGATCATTGTAATAAGTTAGCCAAGATTCCAATAGTAAATATATTTGTAATTGTGTGCAACTTACAGATAAATTGGGTAACATTTTTAGCCTTCATTGAAATACTTTTTGCCCCACAGCAAAGTTTCATATTTTTCTTAATGTTTTAACAGTTTTCTTGATGTTTTGCACATTTCTAAAGATTTTTGCTTTTATCTCACTAAAGAATTCTTATAACATTATTATTTGAGTGTATACTGGGCCATTCCTATGAAGCTGCTTTATAATTTGTTATACTCGTGGTAAAATACACATAACATAAAATTTACCATCTTAACCATGCATAAATGTATAGTTCTGCGGCATTAGGTACATTTACACTGCTGTACAACCATCAGCACCATCCACTCACAGAACTCTTTTCATCTTCAAAACTGAAACTGTATACCTATTAAACCCTAACTCCCCATTCCCCCACTGCCCCCAGTCTCTGGAAACCATCATTCTACCTTTGTCTCTGTGAATCTGACTACTCTAAGTACCTCACATAAGCAGAATCATATAGTATTTGTACTTTTATAACTCGCTTATGTCACTTACAAAGTTTTAAAGGTTCATCCATGTTGTAGCATGTGTCAGAATCCCTGCTCTTGCTAAAGCTGAATAATATCCCATTGGGTGTGTGTGTGTGTGCATGCGTGTGTGTGTGTGTGCCACATCTTGTTTATCTAGTCATCTGTCAATGGATACTAGAACTGTTTCTTCTTTTCGGCTCTTGTGAATAATGCTGCTATTAACATGGGTGTACAACTGCTTTATAATTTAAATATTTTATATATTATGTGCTCATACTGTATTTTAGATGGTTGAAGTATACACCATTTCCCAGGGTTTACTAGGGTATAGATAAACATGAGGTCGCAATGATGACAATAATCCATATTTTACTGTTTCTCTCACTTAGTCACATAGGACCCCAGTCCTCCTCTTTCACCTAAATATTTCCCAGGGAATATCTGCATAGTATGCCACACTTTGCCTTGGCAGGAAAGCCAAGTGCATGTAACTTCCTCTGTTCAATCCATCCCTTCAATTACACTATATACTAAGGCCCTTAAGGTAAAAATGCAATGGGTAGGGTGGGGAAAAGTGGTAGCAGGAAAATGGGGACAACTGTACTTGAACAGCAATAAAAAAATAAAATACAAAAAAAATGTTTAAGGTAAAAATGCTGTAGAGTGATTTTTTCCCCTGTTCCATACAAAGGAGAATGAAGGAGCTGATCCAACAAGGGCTTCTCCTGTAAGAGGAGGAAGGGAAAGACCATGAACATTCAAATGGTAATAATTGAGAATTGTGACATGTTTAGATGATGACAAGGTAAGAAGTGTTACCAGGGGAAAGGTGAATCTCCTTCAACATTCTTCCCTTCTTACACGGGAGCTTAAATAGATTTATGATAAAATCTCCTTCCTATTCCCAACCTACAAAAAGGTATACAAGCAAACAGCTAATTTCTGACCTGCCAAAGGCACAATACGCATAGGAATTTTTTCACTGTGACCAAAGATTTCACTAGCACCTCACTCGCTTGCATACTTGTACATAGAGAAACACCTTCTGGAAAAAGTGCCATTCACCTTAACATTCTGGAATATACTGCTAACAATTACAAGCTTTACTATCAGGCACTGAGTTAAGGATTTGATCTCTTTAATCCTCACAAGAGCCTTAAGACTCCTAGTTACCTATGAGGAAACCAATACTTAAGTTCTATGATTAAACCATTAAGAGCGGGAACTGGGACTCAAGAGTTATTCATGTTAGGTTGTCATTTGTATATTTTTAAAATTCCAAACCACATCTATTTATTTCTTTGAGGAACTTTCTTTTTCATGTCCTAAGTAAAATATTCTTTGTATTTTACTGATAATTAAAACTATATGCTTCTTTTGGTAGCCCTTATTTCTTTTTTATTTGAATGACTAGTTTACTTCTGTGCTATGATTTTCCCTTCCACCCTTCCTTAGCTGCTCAGACCCATGCTCACTTCAAATTATCCATCTCAAGTGCTCATTCTCTACCCAATACAAATTCCAGAACTTGTCATTTTAATCTCTCCTTTGTATCCATCCTCAATCTCCCTGTTCCCCGTCTTGTTTTGTCATATTTAATTAGACAAACCACAACACTGGTTTAACCCAGTACTCCTTACCCCATGCTTTCACCCACGAAAGTGAACATGGCCCTATAACCAGGCTGACAGTGCTTACCTTAAATTTATGGTCACCCACTTCAAATGTGCCCTAAATGCCACTTGATATTGATACTGCATTTCTCTGCTCTATTCACTTTTGCCCTCTCCTACTCTAGTATTTCATACCCTTCCCTCTCCTCAGAGTTCTAGTATCTTCTGTGTTGATTCTCAGCTGATGACCTAGCTTCTTGCTCCACCAAGAGAACCAAAAATGACAAAAGAACTGCCAAAACCACCTACCTACCCTGCATCTACTGCATACTATGACTAAACTGTCCTGTTCCCAGTAAAGACCAGCTCCTCAGAAGACCACATCCTGCCTCGCATATTTAAGAACATTGTTCTAGTAATTTTCCTCTCTTTCTGCATCATCTAATCTTCCTTCTCAACTGGATTATTCTCCTCAGACTACAAATGTACCCTTCCATCTCCTAAAAAAAAAAAAAAATTCACCTAAAAAAAAAAAAGCCCACATCTGACCCCTATAGATTGCTCTTCAAGCTACTGCTGCATTTCTCACCTATCTTCTAAGAGTTTATTTTAGATGCTGATCTTATTTTAAAGATCAAACTAGCTATGAAACAGCAATTGCATTATTTTAATATCACTATAATAACTAGTACCTATTAAATGCTAAGTGAGTGCCAGCTACTGTGCTAAAATTGTATTTTTATCTCTCAGAAATCATCACAATAACCTACTTGCTGTTTGTTTCCCTGACCTGATGGTTTTTCCTGCTACTTAACCGTATTCCCCACTCCCTCACTTTGCTCCACCCATTCTTACCCTCCTAACATTTCTGGACTGTGTCTAGGGTGTTTTCACCTCAGGGACTTTGCATTTGCTTTTCCCCTGCTTGACCTGCTCATCCTTTGGATACCCTCACAGCTATCTCTCCACACAAAAAATAGCTTAGATAATACTGTCAATTGTCCCCAAAACGTTTTCAGAAGCCCATGAGTCCATGTCAACACTATTTTCATAGTATCCTCAAACATACATATCTTCTTAATTTGCAATGCACTAATAAAACAATGCACTCATTTTATTTATTTTTGTAAGTTACTTAGTTTTTAATTATAGTTTACTGATTACCCCATTACAGTTATCCCAATTTTTCCACCTTTACCCCTCTCCACCCAGCACCCTCACTCCCTCACACAATCCCCCACACAACTGTTCATATGTCCATGGGTCATATATACAAGTTTTTTGGCTACTCCACTTCCTATTTATACTTTATATGCCCATGGGTATTCTGTAACTACCTATCTGTATTTCTTAATCACCTTACCTCCTCACCCATTCCCCCACAGCCCCCTCCCATCTGGCAACCATCAAAACATTCTCTATACCCATGATGCTGTCTCTGTTGTTGTTTGCTTGATTTGTTTTTAGATTAAATTGTTGACAGATATGTGTTTATTGCCATTTTGTTGTTTATAGCTTTGATCTTTTTCTTAAATATGTTCCTTTAACATTTCATTTAATAATGGTTTGGTGATGAGGAACTCCAGTTTTTTCTTGTCTAGGAAGCTCTTTTTCTACCCCTTGAATCTCAATGATATCTTTGCTGCATAGAACAATCTTGGCTTTAGGTTCCTGCTTTTCATGACTGAATATTTCTTGCCAATCCCTTCTAGCCTGCAGAGTTCCTTTTAAGAAATCAGCTGACAGTCTTATGGGAACTCATCTGTAGGTAACTAAGTTCTTTTCTATTGCTGATTTTAAGATTCTCTCTTTATCTTTAATCTTTGACATTTTAATTATGATGTGTCTTGAAGTGGGCTTCTTTGTGTCCCTCTTGTTTGGGACTCTCTGTGCTTCCTAGACTTGCATGTCTATTTCCTTCACCAAATTAAAGACATTTTCTTTCATTATTTTTTCAACTAGACTTCCAATTTCCTGCTCTTTCTCTTCTCCTTCTGGCACCCCCATGGTGCAAATATTGGTATGACAGAAGTTGTCTCAGAGACTGCTTACACTATCCTCACTTTTTTATTCTTTTTTCTTCTTCTTCTTTTTCTGATTGCTTGTTTTAACTTTCTTATGTCCCAAATCATTGATTTGATTCTTGGCTTCATCTACTCTACTGTTGTTTCCTTGTAAAATGTTCTTTATTTCAATTAGTGAGTCCTTCATTTCTGACTGGATCTTTTTTATGTTGTTGAGGTCCTCACTAAGTTCCTTGAGCAACCTTATAACCAGTGTTTTGAACTCTGCATTTGACAAATTACTTATCTACCTTTTGTTTAGTTTTTTTCCCAGAGTTTTGATCTGTTCTTTCATTTGGGCCATTTTTCTTTGTCTCCTCATTTGGCAGCCTCCCTGTGTTTGTTTCTATGTATTAGTTAGAGCTGCAATGACTCCCTGTCTTGGTAGCATGGCCTAATGTAGTAGGTGTCCCGTAGGGTCCAGTGGCACAGTCTCCCCATCACCCAAGCTGGGTATTCAAGATACACCCTTTGTGTTGGCTGAGTACAATTTCCTCTTGTAGCTGAGCCTTCATTGCTATTCGCAGGTCAATTGGAGGGATTTACCTAGGTCAGTCAGCTACAAGGACCACTGACCACCAACCTCCACCCTCCAAGGAGGATCAGCTGTGTAGGAGCAGGGTGGTGGTGTTCTGTCATGGTCTATTGTGGTCTACTGGGTGCGCAGGCCCTGGAGTTTTGCAGGTGGTAGAGGCCAAGGTCAGTCCCCACTTGTGTTCTGCCTGGGCCACGCTGCATAAGCTATAAAGCAATCTGAGATGGCTCCTACTTGTGCTGGGCTTGAAGATTCCCAGGCTGAAGCCAAGCTATGAATCTTGGTTGTCCGCTGTTAGTTCCAAGCCTGGCACCACTTAGCAAGTGGTACAGGGGCAGGAGCTCATTGAGCCCAGCTCTTGCTTGTTTGAGAGGATTTACGAAGTTGCGAAGCTTGAGGAAGGCCAGCCATTCATATGGAAAAATCTCTTTATAGCTTGGGTAGGCCCATAGGTTGAATGAGATGGAGTCTCAGGAGATCTCCAGGGTGGGGCAAACAGTGTAAGCCAGGTTGATGGAGTCTCAAATATGACACCCATCTGCTGGCTCTGTGGATCTGTGGGGGGAGGCTTCAGAAAAGAGACGCCTTCCTTTCTGTCTCCTTGAAAGCTTACTCCCAGCTGCCACCTAGATGCCAGACACTTGAGTTTCTCCCTGCATGCCACTGGCACCTTTCAAGCTGCTACCCTGGTGCTGGCACTCAGGAGAAGTGAGTCAGAGTAAGTCTGTGTGTGAACTTTTTAAGAGGAACTGCCTGGAACTCCAGAAGTTTCTTCCACCAACTCAGTCCCCACTGGTTTTTGCAGCCAGCAGTTATGGGGGCTTATCTTCCTGACACTGAAACCCTGAGCTGGGGGGCCTGGTGTTGGGCTGGGATTCCTTGTTCCCAAGATATCCTTCTTGAATTTTTATGGACCAAATGTGGATGTGGGCACAGCCTGTTCCACATCTCTGCCCATCCTACCAATGTGGATGGATGTGGTTTCTTTAATTCCATAGTTGTCAGACTTCCATTCAACTCAATTTCTGACAGTTCTGAGTGATGGTTATTCTGCAGTTAAGTTGTAAATTTGACGTGGTTGTGCGAGGAGGCAAGTTGTGTTTACCTATACCACCTTCTTAACCAGAAGTTCCACACATATTTTTTAAAAACCTGGTCGTAGAATCATTTTATTAGAGATGTGAAGTTGAGAGCCACCAAAAAACTTCAGATTTTTCTACCCATCAAAGTAACAGCTAAGAACAACCACTCAATCACATCTTATCAATTACATCTAACAAATAAAAATAACAGATAACCTGAGATTCTACGATACTTTGGAATTGTTTCAACAGATGTCCATTTTAACAAGAGGATTGTCTGAAGTATATGCCATTTATTAACTCTTCAAAAATAAGTTTGGATTTTATGACCGGATTTTGCTATATAACTAAAACTACCCTACTTAAATCCCCTGCAAAAATGCTGTCAGGAAGTTAGTTAGGATTATATCTGGACTGTATAAGGAGGGCGTGATGAGGAAACTGCTCGTGTACGTGTTATGATATAGGCAAGGGGAGCGTCTGCTTCATCCCTCTGTGACTCCCACGTGGAAGACTAACAAACATGTCTTTGAGACCTAGGAAAACTTTTTTCCTGCTAAAATCTAGAGGGCTTTTTCACACCAACAACAGAAATTTTGTAAATGAGCTTGTTGCCTTGGTTGCCAGAAAACTCAGAGCCAAATTTATAACTTATCTTTAAATATATTCATATATACGGGGGCGGGGGGAAGAGAGAACAGACAACCTGCTCTATAGACTAACCTAACCTTCCTCTTGGTCTCATAGTCCTATCTATATTTTACCTAAGCTTAATACACAGTATTGAATGTAAACCACTTTGAATATTTTCAGAAATGTAGGGAAATAGTATATAGAAATAAGAGAGAGAAATAAGAAATAGGGGGTATTCCAGGTCAGTGAAATAACACGTGCCAACACTTGGAGGTAGGACAGTACCTGCCTTACCTTGGCAACAGAGTTTGACATAACTGGCCATAGGATGACAGTGACAGAAAACAACTGGCATACCAAGGCACTGACTCTGCCTGGGATACTCTGACACCAGATATCTGCATGGCTGAGATCTCTGTTTAAGCATTACCTCATCAAAAAGAGTCCTTCCTGGACCAACCAAGATACTTAACACACATGCATACACACACCAGTCCATCACTCCCTCCCCCTCGACCTGTTTAATTTTCCTTCATTATGCTTGTGAACATCTGCTATATTATATATTTGTTTACATGTGTATTAACTTCTCTCTCAATAGAAAATAAGCTCTCACAAGCAGGGTTTTTTATGATAATTTGCCATTACAACACAAACAATAATACTCAAATATTGGTTGAATGGACAGGTAATTTAGTATCATATTGAGAAAGACCTACCAAGCTGTGCTAAGAAATTTAGACTTTATCCCACTAGTAATGGGCAATGCCTAAGAGTTTATTAAAAGTGTATTATGATCATACTTCTCCTTTATAAGTTAACTCTCTAGAGGAGGAATAGAGAATTACTACAGAGAAAATCCATGGCAAAATCCAAGTGATAAACGATACAGGTAAATAAAGGTTAGGGCAGCAATGGAAATGGAAACAAAGAGATGAATTCACAACAAACACATGCAGCAGACAAAGGAAGAGTGTATCATAATAGTTAAATCAGGCAAGAAAGAAGTCACCTGATAGCTAAGTGACCTTGGGCAAGTTATCTAGTCCTTGGGTTCCTCGATTCCAAAATGAGGGTAATTGTACCTACACACTTGTTAGTTTTACTGTGAGGATTAAATGAGATGATGTATGAAAACACAGAATTGACCAAACGTGGTGAATGCTGACTGAGCTTTGTACACTGTTGTATCCCCAGGCCCCAGCACTTCCCTACCCATAGTAGGCAATGGATGCATATTTGCTGAAGGCAAATGAGTTCATGGAGATAGATGATTAGTAAGACAAAAAGTCAAGGTTAACTACAGAGCAAATCCTTCCACAAGATATAAAAGTGAAACAAAATCTGGCCCGGAGGTGAAAAAACTGTCTACATACCTACTCAGTCTGAGAATGTAGAGATGAACTGGCTATGGAACTATGGTTAAGTGGCTAGCAGGCAAGGGAAAGCACAGGTCCAAATCTCAGGAGAAAGACTGCTACACTCTTTCGGATGGTTGAAGCCTAATCTAATCCATCAGATCCACTAAGGCAGGCACAGATCGAATTAAAATAGAATCCTATGAAATAGAAACATTCAGCATTACCAAAAGGAATCAGGGATAGCCCTGGTGGAAGTGGCCCAGTCACCAGTTCAATTCCCAGTCAGGGCACAGCCTGGGTTACAGGCCAGGTCCCCATAGGAGGCACAAAAGAGGAAACCACACATTGATATTTTTCCCTCTCTCTTTCTCCTTCCCATCCCCCCTCTAAAAATAAATAAATAAATAAAATCTAAAAAAAAAGGAATGAGGGATAGGGGCAGTAAAAATGTATTAAGAATGATAAATAGAAATTTAAACCTTGAAAGCAAAAGGGGAAGATATGAAGGAAAAAAGGGGGTCAACAGTGTCAAAACTGGGAAGGAATAACACTAAAGTGAAAACTAAAAAGAGACCACTGGATTTTGGCAATTAGATCATTAGTGATTCTTGCAAAAGTTTTCATGAAGTGGTTGGGACAAAAACCAGACAGTTTGGACTGAGGAGAAAATAGGAACTGAGGAAGGGGAGACTGGAAAATATAAGGAAGGGCATTTCAAGATCAAGATTCGGCCACAAAAGCACATAAAAGCCTACTTGGCTAATTATTTCCATTACCACCTCCAAGTGGTCATTTACTGACCCTTGTAACATACATTGCAAACAGGTTGGCTCTAACAAAAATCATCAAACAGAGCAAGCCTATCTTCACTGCAACTGCAGTATAAGTTTTCATATGTCCAAAGGGTCCTTCATAGTAGCAAAAACACTTATTTATTACAAAATATTGATGTGTAAAAATTTAAGTTTTTCCCCTTTTTTCAAACAGAAAAGTTGAGTCAATTATACAGTGCACATGCATATAACCAGCACCTAGATCCTACAATTAACATTTTTCTATATTTGACTTATCGTGTATTTATCCATTTGTCCATCCCTGTATTATTCATCCAAACAATGGTACATGTTCCTCTGGCCTTCATTTTCTGCAAATTGGCAGATATATCCAGCTGCCTAATCAGATTCAGGTTTGATCTCTGTGGCGAGATAAGGTGGTAATATAGTTTCATCATGAGGCACATGATAACTTTTTTGTAACGATAGATTTCTTATTTAGAGCAGGTTATAATAGTTTTATCAAGCCTTAGTCTATATATCCTACTGATTAAATTATTTAGAAAACATGTAAATCAATAATTAAGTTATTGCGATTTTATGCCAATTTTTAAAAATAATTCTAATAATCAGAGATACAAAAGCATACTCTGTATTTCTTTTTTAAGTTATATTTTATTGACTTCTTTAATCCTCATTACTACTTACAAGGCAGGAATCACTATATCTATTTTGCAAATGAGAAATCTGAAGTTCAGAGAGATGAAGTCTATTGGTAAGAGTGTGCTTACTGCTGTTAGCAAAGTTCAAAGCTCAGGGGCGTATTTTCCCTCTTGTATCACAACGCAATGTGGTTTTGGAGCAGGAGCATCAGAGGCCCTGCTCCATAGAGTTGTAAGGATTCCAAACTCCTTCCACTTGATAATCTACAGCTAGCTGGCAGGTGAGGGAAGAGAGAGCATGGATGGCCCCCAAAACAGCTTTAGAGGCCGAGTGACAAACATCACTCCCACTCATATTCCACTGGCCTAAACTCAGTTACACTGCCCCACCTATCTGCAAGGGGTAAATGAAGTCTACAGGTAGGCCAGGAAGAACAGGAGAAACACAGATACTGATGAACATGGCATTTTCTGTAACATTAAGTAACATGACTAAGGTCACTTAACCATACATGAAAGAGCTGTGACGTGAACCCAACACTACCTATTCCAAGGAACCTTGCTATTCTATACTTCTTCTATTTCATTTCATTGAACCCAGCCCTCAATTTCAGCACTTCTGCAAATGATGACAATGAATGGTTATAATGTGTATTTTTCATCTATCTTTTATTGTCTGTCCTGCAATTCCACTTTTCAAATCAGTGGTTTTGTCTCTGAGGTGCATACACATAAACATAAAGTTTGGGGAGTCCTCTGAACCCCATCCATGCCATGAAGTGCACAAACCCTACACTAAGAATTCTTCTCTATAGTACCTTACTTTCTGACGCAATTAATTTGCTTCCCACTCTCTACCTGCTCTCCCTAACAGCGCCCCCCCCCACCCAAACTCCATTTCAGCGCCACCAGCTCCCTCTTTGTTGTAGCTTCTGCCTGTTGGTCTTTGCAGATGCTGTTCCTACTGCCTCCGTTGCTCTTTCCCCAGAGGTCTGCATGGCTCATTCCCTCAAAACCGTTGCTCGGTTGTCACCCTCTCAGGAAGACTTCCCCTTCCCACCTCACTCCCACTCCCATTCATGCTTTATTTTTCCTTATAGCACTTCTCACCTTCTACCACATTATGCACTTTACGCAAGTTTGTAAATTCCTCTTGCATTAAAATGTGAGCTACATGAGAGTACAGATTTTTGCCTATTTTTTTTCTATATAGCTCTATCCCTGGCACTGTGCTTGGAACACCATAAAAACCTTTCCAAATGAACTGAAGGGCAACAAAGGAGTAAAAAAGAGAAGCCGTACACAGGTAGATGCATGGTACTGGCATTGTTCTAGTTCTAAAGCCAATTCATGGGAGTCTACTGTGCTTCACAAATTACAGAGATATTATACATTCATATACATAGAAATAGCATAACATAATTTTAAAGTACTATATACATTAGTACAAATAATCCCACTCAAAATAGTATACCCACTGAGGTATACACCTTGGCACCTTTTCTTACATAAATAAAAGGGAGCAGGAGAAAGTTGGGCCCCAAAAATGTCCTTTTCATTACTTAGCTAGTTAAAAATAAATTTTACTCATATTTTTTCTTCAACTATGCCTGAATAGGGCGAAAAGAAAATTACTTCATATAATTCTTTTTAACACTATATCATAACCTTTTAAAAAATCTTACCTCATGGAAGTGAAACTAACAGTTTTCTTTGAAAACCTATTTGAAGAGTTTGAAACCTATAAGGAGTTCTTCTACATGTGTCCTAAACATGTTTTCAAAGAATTCCATGATTTTCCTAACAGTAATTAAAATTAATACAAACTTCAACTGAAATTTTTTATTTTAAATTTTACTTTTCATAAACATACCCTTAAACATGTTACATAAAACATGGGATTCAAATGCAAAAAGGCATTATGAAACCTGAAACATTGGTGAGAAATGTTCACAGATTTTAAAAAACACTAACAAAGGGCAAGGCAGGAAGGAGGAGAAAGGAAGGAAGGGAAGGGGAATGAAGTTAAGGGAGAGAAGGAGGAGGGCAAGAGTGGGCAAAGGGGAAGAGAAGTGAGGACAGAGCCTGCACATACCCGTACGGTACACTGCAAACGTAAAGTCCAAGCCCAAGAAGCTTATGGTACGCTACTCAAAGGAGGCATCTAGAATCCCTCCATTGTGTCCACTCTGTGCCAAGGGATAATGGTACACAGCAGTTAGAAGACCTGATTTTGAGTTCCAGGCCTGCCATTTACTCAGCAGAGAGTCATACTCAGTCATAGTTTTAGATCTGTAAAATTCAGATAATTTCACATCACTGTTAGATAAGATCATGGATCAAAAACTACTATATAAACAATAAAACGCTAAGTAGAAAGGCATTTTTAAATTTCTGACATAAATGCTCCAAGCTTATATTAAAAAAGATTTATTACACTAAATTATATTCTAGTGGTTTGAAAATGTCCTGGTATTCAAACAGCACCGCAAGATTAGAGATTCCAGCTCCACACCTGATAAAGTTAGTCGTATTTCCTTGGTATCAAACAAGAGCCTAACAGTCTTTCAACTATCCTCACAACAAAAAGCACAGGGGAGGAAATTATTACCATATATGTTCATTTGAAAAAATAAGCAACAATCTAAAATAGAAACAATATACACTGAATCCTAAATTAAGGCTATTATGTTAAACCACTTAACAAAACCAAAAATACAAATTTGTTTTCAAGTAACTATATACTCACAGAGAAAAACACTTGGTACCTAACAAGACCAAACACATTTACCAAGGGAAAATGTAATGTTCTGACATGTTATAGTCTTTGTAAAGGTCTATTTTTAGACATAAAACAAACTCTTTAATTAAAACCTTTGCTTATAAGCACACTTCCTGAGTAAGCAAAGCCTAACAAATCCAAGAAGAGTGAAACACTGTACCCTAGAAACAGACAGGAGCCCGAGTCATTTACAGCAGTAGCTTCATATAACCTTTCATCAACTCCCACCACAGCGGCAAACATGCAACCTTAAGCTAAGTGAAAGCTTTCCAAATTTAGATACTTTCAAATAATGCATCTGAAGTTATATGTAAAGGTTTAGTAAATTATTTATTATGCCTCTTATCTTTAATAATGGGATATCATGTTTAATTGGCAATCAAAATGGAAAGAAAGCTGTTATACCATATATTACTGTACCAAGACTCAAAGTTTCCAGTCTATATTTAGTTCACATTAAAATGGAAGCAAAGACGCAAACCAAGCTAAAAATAAAATGTTCTACAAAGCTGAGATTTTTAAATGGATTGAAATCTAGCTTTATTTGGTCCCTTACATGCTGACCGAATTTAGCAGCACCTTAACTTCACAGCACTTTGCAAACCTAATTTTCCACCATGTAGAATAAGGGTCAGCAAACTACCCCCCCTAAACCAAATCTATGGGCATATCCTTCTGGCACCTGATTTTATACAGTTATGAGCTAAGAAGGTTTTTACATATTTAAATGGATTTTTTTTAAGAATATTTCTCAACACATGAAAATTTTTATAAATTCAAATTTCAGTGTATTTAAAGTTTTAGAGGCACACAGCCACCCTCATTTACTGAAGAATGGTCTCTGGCCGCTTTTACACAACAGGGGAGCTGGGTAGTTTTGTCTCACAGACTTTATGGCATGCAGAGTTGCAAATACTTATTACCTAGCCCTTTATAGAAATAGCTGACTTCTGCCCTAGATGAATGTTAATGATTCTTATTTTTCAAGATATCTTCCTGCTCATCACCTATCAAAATGTAAATGTTCCTACTTGCCTCTCCTATCACATTGAGTTTCTGAACAATAAACCTGTCAATATTATTTTATTCGCATTTCCTAACAATCTTCTGGCCATGGCTTGGTTTCTCATCCTATTTGGATCATTACCCAATACAATGATTCCACCCAGAACTGTTGGTAAAAGTTTTAAATAACATTTTCTAATCTATGCTGTTTCTGTTTTAAATATTGGATACAAACCATCATAACCCACTAATGCACTGCCACAATTTGAAAAACGCAGAGCAATTTTTCTCTAGTGCACTTTACCTACAGTTTATGATAAAAGATAACGTTTTAAAAGCACAAACTGTATCTCATACATCAGTAAAAAATACAAATCAATATTTCCATATACTGCCTTACCATAAAGGTACAAGAGTTTATTCTTATATCCTTCATGTTGAATAATAACCAAGGTACTAATTGAAAAATGTGGTGATTATTCTTTTCTTAATGGGCTTAGAAAGATGTCTTAATCCAGGTACAATGTCGCAAAGCTCTGAAGAGCTTTCCAGTGTTTTACTTAGGCAGGTTTAACCTAAATCCAGGCTCATTTAAAGATACTCAAAATTAACTGTGGGAAACATATAAATGTCAAAAAATAAATGAGACCATAATAAACCCATTAGGATATATTTTTGATATATGAAGCTTCAAGATCTTGGCAGTCACAAGTCAATGTCAGAAAATGTAATTGAGACGGTTCCCATTTGTTTATACTATTAGCTTATGATAGGTGAACAATCCTAGACCATAAACCTGACCAAAGGTTCCTCTAGCCATTCCCTGCAAAATGAAAGGCTATGGCATTTATGGGTGAACAAAAAGCAAACACATCCTCCTTCACATTCATGTTCAAAATCAAGCTGGAGTTTGTATTGGCATTGTTTCAGAATGTCTCATTCTACAACCAAAACTCGGAATGTAAAGTCAACTACCTCAGGACAGGATTAAGACTTTCGGAATACCAGCCAAGGGTAAAGAGAGAGAGAGAGAGATTACAATGAGTTACAGCTCCCTTTGGTTTCCCCACATCAGCACTATTTCCACTTTTATATATGTTTTCCCACCCTTTGGAGAAATAGAGGCAGGCATAAAATCAGCCAGTGCACAGGTGGCAAACGCAAGGTCCGCGGGCGAGTCCAGCCCTCCACCTTGTTTAATCTGGCCCAGCAGCTTGTTTCTACCTACGTAAAGTGCTGAGCTCTCACTTAACTATTAAGGAATAGTTACATTCATACAGTCCTAAAACTACATTTCGCCCTTTGAAGGCAACCGGGAGGCTGATGTGGCACCCAGTGAAAATGAGTTTGACACCCCTGATCTAGTGTTTAGCACCTGGGTATCTATATGAAACTATATGAATTTCCACTAAGCTATTACAGAGAAAGCAATCAAGTGAAAAACAGAAAAAGAACACCAAAGACAAAGAAACCAGGGAAGAAATGGATAATGAAGAGATATGTAATATGGGGATATGAGGAGGGTCTTAGAAAGTACATGAAGATTTTATTAAACCACACTAATTTTAAAAGCATGCCAGTCTTATTCTTCACTTAAAAATATGGTATGGAAAAATGTTATGGAGATAATTTCTTTTTACTGATGGCAAAGTATTCCATTATATTAGGTTGAACTAAGTACAGTTGCTATGTCAGTAGCCAAAAATGGTCATAAGTACAATGGTGATTGCCAGGGGCTGGGAGGTGGGAGAAATGAGGAGGTGTCTGTCAAAGGGTAGAAACTTTCAGTTATTAGATGAGTAAATTTGGGGTATCTGCTGTACAACATAGTGACTATAGTTATGAGTCTTAAAAAAGTTATCACTTAAAAAGTTATCATATCCAGTGGGAGAAAATAAAACCTGAGATTAGTGCTGTCCTAAAATAACACCTATTTCTTTCCATAGGGAATTGTTTAAATGAAGATACACCACATTGGGTTGAACCATATGAAATTTCCCATTTTTTTAAATTTTTTTCCAGCTTTATTGAGATGTAATTGACAAGTGATATTACACATACTTAAAATATACAATGTGGTAATTTCACAGACATACACACTGTGAAATATTATCAAAATTAAGTTAATTAATACATCTATCATCTCACAGTGACCTGTTTTGTGTGTGCTAAGAGAATGTTTACGGTTGCCCTGGCTGGTGTGGCTCAGTGGATTGAGTGCCAGCCTGCAAACCAAAGGGCCACTGGTTCAATTCCCAGTCAGGGCACATGCCTGGGTTGTGGTCCAAGTCCCTAGTTGCGGGGGAACGTGAGACGTAACCACACATTGATGTTTCTCTCCCTCTTTCTCCCTCCCTAAAAAGATAAAAAAGATTGCTTAAGATCAAGCCTCTTAGCAAATTTCAAGTATATAATATAGTATTATTAACTATAGTCACTATGTTGTACAGCAGATACCCCAAATTTACTCATCTAATAACTGAAAGTTTCTACCCTTTGACAGACACCTCCTCATTTCTCCCACCTCCCAGCCCCTGGCAATTACCATTGTACTTATGACCATTTTTGGCTACTGACATAGCAACTGTACTTAGTTCAACCTAATATAATGGAATACTTTGCCATCAGCAAAAAGAAATTATCTCCATACCATATTTCCAAACAAACAAGACACAGCATGTATATAGAATGTTTCCATTAGCTGTTTTTTTTTAAGAAATATGTGTATGCATATAAAAATTTTCTAGAAGCACACCCAGAAAATGTCCTTTGAGAGGGAGAATAAAAAGTCTGGGGTGAGAGGGAGATTTCTTTTCATTGGATATCCTCCATTCACCAAATATCCTCTCTTACACTCTTTGAATGTCTTATTATACGATGAATTAATTTTTCGATTAAAAAATGTCTAGACATTTTTCAAACGCCACAGTAAATTAAGTTTCCTTGCTAACATTCAAATTATTTAAACATTAACCAGAATTTACAACAAAAGATAACACTTCAAGTAGGGTAATTACTTAAATTTAGTGGCCCTTTTTCACGCCAAACCTAAACTAGATGCCAAATAGTTTTAGGACCCTAAGGATTTTAAAGGCAATTAAAATAAGCACTACATCTTAACAATAATATCTATATACATGAAGCATTATATGTAAGTATATATCATGTACAGTCATTCATTTAAGGATTTTTTTATCTCTATGTGTTACTTATTCTGCTGTAGGCCCTTTGTACATCTACGCATAAATGCTTTATAAAGTGCATACATATGCATACTATAATATACAAGCATGTATATATGTGTGTAGGTATGTGTACATGTGCCACACATACCATCCCAGGCTACTACTCAACCAGGATCAAATATGTGACTAGTAACCACAACCTGTCAGACATGGTGGCCTCTCCATCTATGTTCAAGATGCTGGAGCAAGAACTACTGCTGTCTTGAAAACCACTAGGACTTGGCTTAGTCCTGAGGCCTCTTCTCCTCCAGGATCTTACATGTATCTGTAGAAGAGATCAAGCAAGTATCTGTCTTTTGCTAAAGATCTCTTCCCTTAACTATTATCTGAATCACAATTAAGACTGGGAACCAATATTAAATCTAGCAGTTCTCATTCCATTAATTCCCTCACTGCTCTTGCCCTCTTCCCTGAGAATCAGCATGTGCGCTGAAGAAATGCAACAGATGAGATCTGTGGCATACATGAACAGTCGGGATTGGGGGATAATATATGGGCAGGCAGGGAGGCTGAGGCTCACTGCTCTCACTAATTTTAGGCCTTGGTCTTGGGTGTGTTTATATGAAAATACTGATTAACTTATATGCACTTATATATGCTAAAATAAACTGCAAAATTTCTGAAATTACATACATGTTGGGAAACTTTTTTAAAGATTTTATTTATTTATTTTTAGAGAGGGGAAGGGAGGAGAGAGACAGAGAGAAATTTCATTGTGTGGCTGCCTCTTGCACGCCCCCAAATGGGAACCTGGCCCACAACCCAGGCCTGTACCCTGACTGGGAATCAAACCAGAGACCCTTTGGTTTGCAGGTGGGCACTCAATCCACTGAACCATACCAGTCAAGGCACAAGCCAGGAAATTTAAGGAACGTTTCATTGAATGATCGCTAATGATCTATATTCACAGAAAAATATATGTGTTCAATATTTTTATCACAAAGGCGAGAAACTAACAATAAATGTGCTTTTTGAATTTACTTAGTCTCAATAAACATGCTTTTCCCCACACCATAGGTAATATCAAACTTAAAAGAGTAGCTATTACTCTTGAAGCTATTACTATGAGTTCATGAAATCTACAAATTTTAGTGGTACTCCCCATAAATTTGTTGTTTTACTGTATTCAATTCAAATTAGAGCCATCTCTAAATTTTCTTTCAAACTGTATAAATTTACTGGATAATCTTAATATAAGTATGCATGGAATGTTAACTTTATATAAATACATAAAATATACTATTTTAAAAAACCTGCCATTTTGCCCATTAATAACAATTTTATGAACTATTTTTAAAAATTAAGATTTTAAATGTTAATGAGACCATTAGGAAAGTTCCTATCTTGTTAGCCTTAATCTTCTAAAGACATATTAAACCCCATACTCTTAATTTATCACAAATGATATAGAATTCAAAAGTGTCACTATTAAAAGAAATTAAAAGATGTGCTCTTAAAAAATGACTAGAGTAATCCTTTACTTTTTACTAACAGCAATGTTAACAACTGTGTGTTCTTACACATATTTATTTTAGATGAACAGGAGGCAGCCTAACACAAACATGAGTCCATAGGCATATAATAAAAGTTATATTTTCAAATAGGGGATCTACTGACCTTAGAAAACAAATTCTAATAAAAATATAGAATAAAGTAATCTTTGCAGAATACAAATCCAATGATTTTATTAGTTCATTTTTCAAATTCCTCATTAAAGTCTCCCAGTGATAAAGACTCTATGCAATAGTTTTTAAACTATAAAGACAATTAGAAAGTATAAATTATCCTTCAGTCCTAAGAATTTGCAATGTGTATGTTCACGACCAAATGAAAACTCTCAACTTTGAGCTCTGACAGATCAAAAGTACCTGCTAGATAACAAGAGTAAACACAGCATACTAATCTCCATTTAATGCAAAGATATTACTTGTCACTATTAAAAGTAACCATCGGTGTGTTGGTAAAATTTGAGCTATGCACGTAACGGGAAACTACAACTGGAAAGCCTGGCCTGCTATTTGCAAAGTGCACGGTGCGGATAACCGGGAGTATCATTTACCAGTGGCGTTGCACAAGGCTTCCGCCTTCCAAGCGGCAACAGGAATCAAAGGGGCTGTGAGGTGTCTCCTGCCCACCCTCTCAAAGTGGGCCAGAGAAGGGGTAGACTGCTGTCCGAAAGAAGGGAAGGTGGAGGAGCACTGCAGCCCTGGCTCGTAGGCCTGCCCTCTCCTCCCTGCACAACGCGAACACCCCACCGAACCGTCGCTAGGCAGGGAGGATCAAAAATAAAGACTCCTTTTAAGTTCCCCAAACGGGAACTCAACAGCGCCTCCGTTTTTCCCACGCTCCCGCAGAGCCGCAGCAACAAGCGCCGGGACCCCCTGGAGTCCACCCCTGCTGCCTCCTACTGGCGCCCGGGAATCCCTTCCAGTGGCGCCCAGGTCTGGCTCCCGTGGACCCTGCCCCCACCTCGGTTCCCCACACTTCCCTGAGCGCCAGTGCGCTCCCCGAGCTCAAGGCGGCGCGTCTCTCCCACTGCCCGCCCCGCTGCGCCCCGCCTTCTACACTCCCCTCAGGCCCGCCTCACCTTGGTCCGGATCTGCCCCGAGGTAGACACTTTGCGGATCAGTTTCTGGGGTCCCTCTTGCTCAGCTTCACTGTCGGATGAATCCTCTCCGGGCCCTGTGGAGGCAGCAGCGGAGGTAACCACGGTGCCAGCCCCCGCGGCCGCTCCTCCCGCGGCCCCTGGAGGGTGGTGCTGGCTGCCGGCCCCGGCCATCCTCTCCGATTCCTGCGGGGACACAGCACCGCCCGGCGGGGGCGGCGGCAGCAGTCAGTGGGTGGGCTCTGCCGTAGCCGGGGCCGGAGCCCCGCGCGGCTGCCGCCGCCATCTTCCGCTCCCCCAGAGGGCGCAGTGGGGGAAGGGTCTGCGCGCTCAGGCGCCCTCCCGGCCCTCGACCCGGCTCTGGCCAGACCGGGGACCCCTGCGCACCGAGCCTCGGGATGGTATAGGGGGCCTGACCCGTAATACGATTAGCGCGGGTAGAGGATAGGGGTGACTGAGGGAAAAGGACTTCCCACTTCCCCCAGGGTCTGGGGTCCCCAGGATGGGCGCGAGCGTGGGGGGAAGAGGGGGACGTGGGGGTGGGGAGAAACCCTCGCAGCCACCCCCAGAAAGCCCGACAGCGCCGATGCTCCCTCCTTGGTTCACGGGCAATAGAAGTAGAATGGCCCCTGGGGTAGAAAAGGAACCTAGAGTTTCTTCCCCACCCTTTTGGGTGCACCCCGCCACCTCCTGGACCCCGAATCTCCCCAGAGACACTTGGGCCCCTATGCAGAGTTCCCACTAAACAAAAGTCCCCCCCGCCCCCCAAATGCATTTACGATGCCCCTTGCCTGTGTCACGACCCCCTAGCCTTTCTCCAATGAATCACACATCTCTCGCCTCTGCCTGAAGTTCAGATCCATCCTTTCAGCGTTACCGCCAGTGGCATTCAGTTTTGGGGCCACCCCTACTCCCATCCCGTACACACGGAAGAGAACAGCATTTCCCGGAAGGTTCCACTCCGTTGATAACTTTTCGTTCATAAAGAGTGATGCCTTTGGCTAACAGGAAACTGGGAAGGACGGGAGAGCAAGCAGAAACAACAGTGTACTTACAGCCCAAGACGACAGAATGCAAAATACAGGTCTAAGCTGAAGCGCTACCCGCGACTGCCTAGAAGAAAACAATGCACTGGAGCCAGGTGAATACCAGTGCTCGAGCATGAGAACACTGAAAGTCCTGCGAGAGCCACTCCCTAACCCGAACTAGAGCAGAAGGAAATGGGATTAACAGGCTACAGCCACAGCTCACAACTCGTCCCAAGCAAGCTGGATAAGACAACATTTGGGAATAGCAGCCTCTAGGGCTGGTTGTGCGTGCACTGAGTCAAAGAACTCATGCAGGTGTGGGAGGCTAGGAGGGCTTAGGAGAGAAAATACAAAAATTAGATTCTTCTTGTCATCCACAGGTAACTACAAATTGGTGTTAGCTAATTTTAAAGTCCACGTTCCACAAAAAAGTCCCTGCCAGACGGTGGAGTCCCTTCACACTTCCGTAAAGCAATCTCTTTAATGTGTTCATGGGCCTTCAATACCCATTTGTATTTTTTTAGTTGTCATGACTTACTTTTTCAGTTGATATAACCTTTAATGGTAGTCCAAACTAAGATTCGATTGGGCTTCTTTTAGTTGCAATACTACTCCCTATAATTTTACTGCTTTGTCAAAAAAACTAACAGTTCTAAGAGATTTTAAGAAACAGTTTCAATCACAATACTGTATATACACACTGTAGATGAAATTCATTGATACTTAAATGCAGGTTTGTTTGAATCTTCAAAGACAGGAGATTGCCAACACAGTACTGATAGAGGTTACTTCTGCAGCTTCAGTTGTCTTCTTTAGCCAGGTTAGGAGTTGGGCAAAATAAACTTTAAGCACTTATAGCTCTGTAAATGTGTAATTCTATCTACAAAAAACATTACTGTGAGCAGAAATAAGAGAAAAAATAACTAATCCAAATAATGGCCTTTATCCCAGCCTAGCTCACTGATAAGTCCAGTGGTTCCACAATGTAGACAAGAACACCTAGTAAAAGGCCCTTTGAAAGAAAAAAAAAAAAAACAAAAAAAAACTAGTTCAATCCTCTTTTAATGAATATAAAAAAACAGAGCCCCCAAATCAAGAACTGGAACGAAAGTCAAAAATCGTATGATTTCTTCCCTGACTGGTGACTCAGTGGGTTGGGTGCCCTCCCAAAATGGGAAAGGTCTGTTTGATTCTGATCAGGGCATATGCCTGGGTTGCAGACCAAGTCCCCAGTTAGGGGTGCAGGAGAGGCAACCAGGCTACTGACTGATGTTTCTCTCCCTCTCCTTCTCCCTCCCTTCACCTCTCTAAAAATAAATAAGATCTTTAAAATTAAAAAAAAATCATATGATTACTATTCTAATGTTCTAGTCACTTAACTACACTATATAATAAGAGTTAGTCTGTCAATTATGTTTCTGTTCATATTTTAGACTTTCAAGTTTTATATAGTAACATTCTTCCAGAATCCAGGCAGAAAAACAGTGATTAAACTGAAAGGCATTGTTTAATACCCATGCCTATTCATTCTGTGATCTTAACAAGTGAACTGAATAAATCTCTCACCCTGATTCAGTTACTGCTTGAAGAGATTTTAAAATACTTTCAAATACAAGAGCTGGACAATTAATACTTCAAAGTGAAGGTATTCATTACTTCATAAACATGTAACCCCAGTTAGTTATCCCTGCTCTTCAAAGACTCCTGCAACAAGTTATAAATCTTGGTTGTGACTTTGAAAGCACAGCTAGTCGTAGCCTACTCATGCTAAATAAATGATCTACAATTTCCCTAGCACATAGTATCTCCACTCTGATAGAGTGGAAATACTATATAGGAAGGAATGTCACTTCATTTCCCACAAAAGAGAGCTTATGAAAACACCATCTTTTCTTCAATCATCTCTACTGAAGAGTAATTTTTCAAGTAATCCCTAATTTAAGGTACCTGACCCACTAGCTTCTTCTCAGGTCTTGTCTGTAAATTAGAAGTTTCCAGAAAGAACAACCAATCTGTATATTGTCTATCTGCAACGCACTCCTCTTCCCTTAAAATGTAATAATAGCAGTGTTAAGAGCTAAATATTTTCAACCATTTTAATGCATCTCAAAATGGCAACTGACATGAATTTCAAACATGCAGTATATTACATTATTTCTTTGATTTACATGACTTTCTTGACATTTTCCTTACTTAGTGTTTTCAGATTTTCAAACAATTTCTTAGATGTGTCTTACATAATTATTTTATTATTGTTACTTTGAAATCTTTGGAACATACCACAAAAACACTATTGAAAACTTGGACGTAAGCCAGGCAGACACTGCATTCAAGACGAAATGGAAATAGAAGCTACCACTAAATCAGGTTTCTATTCAACAGGGCTTCCTGCCCCATTTAAAGAAAAAACAAAAAACTATTACACTGGATATATATAAGTAACAGCCAGTTCTCATTCCCATACCAACTTTATGAATATTAGCATGTTACTATCTATACACATTTTGAACTATTATTGATCACTATAACAACAGAGGTTTATTATCTATTTGTGACTTTTTAATCCTGTGTGTTCTATGGCTTTATGTTAAATATTTTATCATAAACATGTAGAAGTCTACATTTGTATCCTGAAGAACCCAAGTAGACACTTTAAAAACAGGCATGTTCTGAGACTCTTGTTCCTAACCAATGGGAATCATGAAAAGAACACTGTAGGCTGAACCAACAAGTGCAGGCCTGGTTTCATCCAAACTTCAAAACTACTTCTGTAATACACTATCTGTTACATATTTAGAATTTAACATTCAAAACTTTACTGTATTAAAGTTGTCTCAGTTGTTACCTGAATGGAAAATGATTGAGATTAATCCTGACATCAACTGCATGTATACATATGGTCAGCTCTGCACCTAAGGTAAAATCCTTTTGCCATCTAGACCTAATACATATAACCTCTCATTTATATTTTGGCCCTTTTTCCTTTGAAACTCTTCCTGCCTAGTTTTCCATTAGTTCTGAATAGTTTCATCAGAGCCAACTAGATATAAAAATCATTTGGACAGCTCTGACCAATGTGGCTCAGTTAGTTGGCTGGGCATCTTCCCACAAAGTGTAAAGTCTCCAGTTGGATTCCTGGTCAGGGCTTGGTCCTGTAGGAGTGTCTAGGACAGGAACGTAATCTATGTTTCTCTCTCTTCTCTTTCTCCCTCCCTTCCCCTCTCTCTAAAAATAAATATAAATAAAATCTTTTGAAAAAATCATTTGGACATTACAAAATTTTTTTTAGTAAGTAAAGTATACTCTAATATCACTACATTGTCTAAGAACCACTTTTCAAATGCTCCCACGCTTTTTAAGCTTTGGCTATTATTTATGAGTAAGGGTTGTTTAGCTATCTTCCCACCCACCTATTCCCACATCCAAAATATTTTTTAATTGATTAGAAATTTAGGTAATGCCTCTATTTCCACTAACTTGACTACATTCTGAAGCTAGCATTAAAGAAAATACAAAGACACCTGAATGCTAACATTTATCTTCTTTGAGGCCCAACATCCTAGCTGGGGTAATGATATGGCTAGCAGTTCATTTATATGCCCTCAACTTAACTAAATAACCTAATTTCGCCTTCAAATAAAAGAATGCCATGAAGTCCAGCAGCTGTCTTTGGGCTCCAGCCATGAATACATTTCAAGTAGTAAGTGCTGTTCTCTTTACTACTATTCAGCATCAATTCCCAAGGTTGTGTTTACTTTTCTGTGAATAGTTCCATGTAGAATCAAAACATCATATTTTAGATTCCACCAAAAAAAAAAAAGAGAACGAGAGTAAATCCTTAAATGTATGCTGTTATATGCAACATGGGAAAATGCAACAGGATATGGTGATGTGAACGCTGCCTGTTTGATCCTGGATAGCCCAATATCAAAATCTGTAGGTTTAATTTTCATAACTATAAATTAATATACTTTTATAGTACGGTATTGCCTACATTTGAATTCTATACACCTATATTGAATTATAAAAGCAGATTTTAAATAACTGTGAAATGGATCCAAGTCAAAGCAGATGTTTTCAAACCAAGGTCTCAGAGGGTCCACAGACTGGGCTTCAGTAAATCTGTGTTTCCCCTGAAATTTTATTTAAAATTTTATATGTATATGGTATAAGAACATTTTGGGGAGAAAGTCTATGCCTTTGATTAGATTCTTAAGGATCATTGAGTGAGCCCTTCAATGTCCAAGGACAGTTCAAGACTGCCTGATTGTAAGGAATTTTGTGTACCTTAAAAACATATTTAAACTGGTATTTCATCTGTTAGCTCCAAACGACTGAAATACTTAACATATAAATACTTTTTCCCTAATTTATCCCTCCTTTTTTCTTGTACATGCCACTTCTCAATAATTTGGATAACTTACTTTTGTAAGAATTTAAATCCCCTTTATTAGTTCTTAGACTCTGTAATCATACATGTATGGCCACAGTTTCAAATAAAATCACTTTGTCAAAAGTATCATTTATACAACATACCTGAAATCTCTGAAGATGCTTTTTGGCCTATCTGAATGTAAACCATTAACATCTATAAAACAAGACACTGTTTCACTGTTCAGTTAAGAATATATACTCTGAGGACTTAAAGATTTGTGTCTATGCTATTAGCTGCTATATCCAACAGTCCTGAAACATGATAGGTGCTGAATAACATACCTGTTGAGTTAATAAAAGGCCTTCTGTATTTAAGAAAAATAAATCTAACTTTTAAGAAGAGTTCTGCAGTCTGGATAAGTGTCACAGTTCACTCACACATTTGTATTAGGGCTCAAGTTTTAAAAGCTAATAAATAAGCATTTTCATTTTTGTCATTTTGAGATGTAAAACAAAACAAAAATAAGTTTCTCTGTGTATTTCTAGGCACAAAGTAGTTTTGGCACTAGCACCCTAAAGTAAAACAGATAAAACTGGGTATTTTCCATTGTGATTAGTGGTGGCTTAAAGTATCAAGGTCCAAAAGGCCTTTATATTAGAAAGTTTAAAAGTAAAAAAGTAACAAAAACAGGTCAGTCACTGAATTTAGTTCTCAGTGATCTTTCGTTTAAACTTCAAAACTAAATTCTATGTTTAATTTCAAGATAACTTGATCCCCAGTGATAATCACAATAGAAAATGAGCAGACGGGCAACCTAACAACATGTTCAAATTTACGAAAGCAAAGACAGCTGCAGATGCAGAAGGATCAGAGTCCAAGGACACTCATGAAAGGTCGGGAAGCAGGAGGCAGAGAAACGTACTCTGGGCAAAGGAGCTGGGAGTGCGCATATTACAAAAGGAAAAAGGAGAACCAAGCCTGGCACCTAACTTAGGAGCTCTCAGCAGGCAGGGGGCCAGCCTGAGAAGACACGCGGAGTCCCCGAGGAAAAGAGTATCTGAACACGTTTAAAAAAAGAGCATGGGTGAGTCTAAAAATTTCGAACAAGACTTTTCAGACAGGTTCAAGAATTTCACCAAGACGGAGTAGCAAACATCGAGGCAGGGCGTGGAAAACCAAACTTCGATGCCAGGGAAAAGGCAGCCCACACACGCTTACGGACCTCTGAGTGAGACAAGGATTCCGGGGTAGAATCCCTGGAGGACTGTGAGGTGCTTCTGTCAGAGTTGGAAGAAAGAAGGAAGTTAAAGGAGTTAAAGGAAACCAATCCAAAGCCGCCTCCTCCCGTCTCCTCCTCATTCTCACAAACACAACACGCACGCACACGCAACTCTCGGCCCCTAGAATTACCCAACCTCCGCGATGCACGTGCGGCGAAATCGAGGTTGGCTCCCCGCTTCATCCCTGGCAAAACCCTCGAACCCTAGGAACGCCCAGGGCTGCAGCGGCGAACGGAGTCGGAGGCGTGGTTCTGGGCGGCCAGCAGCGATCCCCCTCCCCAGACACCGGCCTTCAGGAACCCGCGCGCCCAGGTGACGGCCAGGGCGCGGTCTCCGGGGAAGAGACCGGTCTCCTCCGCGCCCCCCAGGCTGACCCCAGAGCCTGGGTTTCTCCTCTCCTCTCCCCTACCTACTACGCTCTAAAATCAGGTCACAAAGTTGAGAAATCGAGGAAACGCAAAACGTCCTCCCAGGGCCGTCAACGGTCCGCCAGCGGCCCCTCGAGAAGAACCTCTGCCAGTCGGACAAAGGCGCAACGGGCGGCCCGCGAGGAGGAGCCCGGGCGGCGGAGGAAACGCTGCCCCGGCTGGGAAGCAGCTGGGGACCTCATCCCGGGCCATTTCCTGAACGGAACACGGCCCGGGCGGGAGGAGCAGAGGAGAAGTGGGAGGGGGTGGGCGCGGCGCTGTACCCACCGGTTCCTCCCAGGCCGGGCAGCGGGCGCAGGGCGCGGGGTGCACGTGCTGCGGCTCCATCGCGCCGGCCCGCCGGCTGCCCAAGCGCGCGGACCCGAGCCGCCGCCGGGGCCACTGGATGCGCCTCCCACGCCGCGGTCCTCTCGGCCGCTGTTGCCGTAGCCCCGACTCCCGCCCAGGGCCAGCCACCGGCCCTCCCGCCGTCTCCGGCTTCCGCCGCGCTTCGCTCTCCCGCCCCCGCTCCGGTCCCTTCCTCCTCCACCTCCTGGGTCCAGCTCCGCGCGATCCGCTCCCCGCCGCCGCCGCCGCCACCTCCCGCGGCCGCAGAATCCGCCCCACGCTCCTTCCTCCGCCTCCGGCTCCCTCCCATTTTCCTCCCCGCTTCCCGCCCCTCCCCCTGCCGCCCCCTCTTCCCGGCGGGCGGCCTGGGACGCACGTGACCCCCCTGTCAGGCCTTATAAGGCACGGAACCGAAAGCGGCCGCCGGGTGGTCACAGGCACCAGGCGCCCAGTGGTGACCCTTCCGGGGGTCGGCTGGCGGGGAAAGCCTGGGCGGGGCCGGCTGTGGCGCAGGCAACCGGAGCGGCGGGGGTCGGTAGTCCGGACAGACCCCTCTAGAGCCCGTCTTCCTCTCTCCCTCTCCGGGCGTGTGCAGCCTGCGGCCGCCTCGCTCCCCATGCCGGCTGCCCACGCTGCCCCTACTCTGGGCGCTGAGGCTTGAAAAGGAATCGCACTGGACAGTACCGACTTCAACAGAGCAAGGGAGAAAACTGCACTCTCGAGCGGCTCTGGAACCAACTGCGCCGGGGGTGGTCTATTCATTGTGATGTTAAAAAGATTGCAGACCGCTTAGCTTCTGAAAGGGGTTAAGTTTGAGACAGTGCTTCTTTTATTCATTTTTCATCATCAACGGTTTCCTGGAAAGAAAAAAAACCAGCCAAGAAGTCGATCTGCCTTCCAGTTCAACCACTGCATTCAAATTAGGAACCCTTTGAAAATGTTACAAATAGCTTTTCCGATCATCTTTTCTGGCCTCTGTTTCCATCTAGTGCCACTCCGAGATTGGCTTTCACGTGTTTTTTCCTCTTGTGGATTTTCAGGCTCTTTCTATCAGCATTTTCCCATGGCCCCTACTGATGTCAGACAGAAATCACCCATTTTAAAAGCAAACAGATATTAAAAACACTTACTTGATCAAGTCTGCCTTCAGTCCTCACCTCCTCACAGCCCTGCTCTTTGGGAGATAAACTCCTATCGATCTCACATCCACATCTTAATCTGCCACTCATTCTTCCCTACAAACTGACTTCTGTGGAATTACATAGAGAGAACCTTGACAAAGATCATGTGTGGCTTTGAAAATGTTCTAAACTATTGGGTTTGGGGAGGAGGGGTGTCCCAATTCTCTTCTTATTTAACCTATCTGCAGCATTAGTCATTGGGGACCAGACTTTTATCCTTGAAACTATCCCTTTTATTGGCCCCTATGACACGTCATTCTCCAAGTTCTCTAACCATTTCTTCCTCAGCCCCTTTGCCACCTCTTCCATGTTGGAGTGCCCAGATAATCTGCCCTTGGCCTGTTCCTAATGCTGCCTGGTCTGTCCAGATCCACCCATGACTTCAACTACCAACCATGTGCTAACTCATAAATTCCCGTTCTTATCCCAGATCTCCAGTTCTGTAAAGGCAATTTCTTTCCAGAAATTTCTACCCAGACATCCCAGGGGCCCTGACGTCAGCTTGACTGAAACAGAAGTTAACTTTCTTTCCGGCTGGCTTCTCTCTCTAGTCTCATTCTCTCAATAAAATGTCTCCACAATCCACCCAGACACCCGAAGGAGAAATCTGAAAGTTGTCCCAGGCTCCTCCATCTCTGTCCCATTGCCTCTTCCTCACACCACATGTTGTCTATCACCTTGCCTCCATTTCAGTGTCGTTTCTGGTTTCAGGGCCTTCGTTTCAAGCCCCTGAGACAATGTATTACTTTCCTTGTTGGTCTCACTGCCTCTAAGCTAGTTGTAACTCTACTCCTGCCATCTCTTACGTTTTAGCCAAAGTAAGCCTTCCTCTAATACAAAATCAAGGGAGTCATTCTCTGGATAAGCCCCTTCAGGTGACTCCCCATCACCTGTAGGATGAAAGTCCTAATATCTCATCCAGTATCATTTCCCCAGTCTCATCGTATACTCTGAATTCCTCACATGCAATTCCCTATCAAGCCTCTTATTTTTATTTGCGCCCTCTCATGGAATGCCCTTTCTCTTACTCCAGCCCATCCAAATACCTGCTCATCTTTCAAGATTCAACCTATGAATCACCTTCCTGATAAAATTTTTTGACCCTGCTGCAGGTTAGAACTGGCCACTCTTTCTAGACTAAATGTACCCTCCCTGCACCATTATGCCTTAGAAGACTTTATCAAACTGATTTTTACATACAATTTCTCTAATGACATGTATCTTCCTAGTTCTCAGTACAATTTCTGATGCATAGAAAAAGCAGTTTCTCTTACATTACCTCATTTAACTTTCACAATTTTGCAAATAATATTATTGTCTTTTATAGAGATGGCAACAAACTGGAAAAGAATAAAGCAATTTGCCCAAATCATGAAGCTCGGACTATAACCCAGTTTGCCTAAATTTATTACGCTTATGTGTCCATTTTTTTATAGCTTAAATTCCATTTTGTATGATACCAGAGCTCTCTTTTCTGTTAGTGGTTGCCTAGTGTATATTTTTCCATCTCTCTATTTTCACCTATTCTGAGTAATTATGTTTTAAGGGTCATGTAAATAACAGTTGAATTCAATATTATTGACTCATTCCAAGAGTCTGCCTTTTAGTAGTCTATTTTAATCAGTTTTCATTTATCACATATACTAATTAGGGTAAAGTTTAGTATAAAAAAGAAGTCCTTCCTCTCTGCCTTACTCCAAACACAGTGTATGTTTCTCTCTTGAAATAGTTGTGGGAGTGGTCCAGGTTATTACTCCATATTGCTGTTCCGTCCCCGCAGGGCAGGAGTCCTCAACTCCGGGGATTGAGCCTGTTAGGAGCACAACCGCCACCAAAGCTCTACTGAGCTCCGCCTCCTGTCTCCCTTACTCAGGAAGCGCCCCCTCCCTCACAGCCTTCCCTAAAAACAGGTCCCTGGTGCCAAAAAGGTTGGAGACTCAACTGCCCTCTGGCATTGCATATATCTGCATGGTAGAAACTCATCAGGGAGTTCCAGCTCAAGGGAGGGCATGAAGGACCACAAGTCCAACTTCTTAAATCCTAGACCCGCAGTGACACAGTGCTTATCTGCTCATATCCTTTTGACAAGAACTTACTTTCATGGCAAATGAAGCCACTAGCCAGGCAGCCATGTCCCAACTACAACTGTTAGTATGGAAAACAGAGAATAGATTTTGGGGAAAACTAGCGCTCTCTGTCATATTACGATCACCATCTTTGGATTTATTACCATTCTCTAATTTCATATTATTTATCTTTCTTTTTCTTTGCTGGATTTTTTTCTCCTTTCTTGCCTTCTATTCTATTAACTGAATTTTCTGTAGTATACACCCTTTTCTAAACACTTCTACTGATTTGGAATTTATATCTTTTATTTCGATTCTTAGTGGTTACCCTTAAAATATTAACATTTATACTCAATACCCAAGATTAGACACCATCATCATTCCTTTCTTTTAAAGATGATCTTATACAAAACAGAAATAAATAAAGCTCTTTAACTCCCAAATTTGTCTCCTATAAATTACATATTACTATCTAGTGTTTTTTAATTCACATTTATCTTTTTAATTCTTTACTAAATTAATCATTGTTACTACTTTTATGGTTATTGTTTAATTTTTTTTCAAAATATTTTATCAATACTTGTCCTTACTATTTGTTTTTTTGTATCCCATTCTTTCCTTCTGGGCTCAATTTGTATCTTGGTGAAGTACATTCTTTGATATTTTTTCATCATATCTGTGACTAAAATTCTCTGTCTTTGTATAGCACTCTCATTTGATTTTTGTCTCACATTTTTGAATCATAATTTTACCAGCCAAGGAATTCCAAGTTGACATTATTGACACCAACACCTTGGAATTACCATTCCATTAGATTCTGTCATCTATTGTTGGCAATTAGAAGTCTGCAGTCAATCTCATTGTTTTTTTTTATGGATTTTTTTTCCTCTGAAGTAACTCAATACTTTTTTCCGCTTGATGCTTACATTATTGACTGGTGTCTCAATGGATTTTGTTTTTAGATATCTTGTTCAGGACTTGGCATGCATTTTCAAACTGAAGTCCTTCTTCAATTTCATAAAATTTTTAGCTTTTATAATTCATGCATGCCCCCCCAACCCACATCATACATTTTTCTCTATTTTATCTTTCTGGAGTGCTTATTAGATAATAGTTGGAGTTTCTCATTTTATTCTTCATGTCTTAATTTTTCTTTCATATTTTCCATCTTTTTACTTCTCTGTACTGATCTTGGAGAATTTTCTCGGATCTGTCATCCAATTCCCTCATTCTCTTTGCCGCTGCATTTTCTGTTCTTTAATCTGTTCCTTAAATGCTTATTTATTTACATTTCTATCATTTTCATTTTATACTTTTACAAATCTACCTGTTCTTTTTTCATAATTTCTTGCTTTTTATCTTGGAGTCTATTGTTTTCTTTATGTTTTTAAATATTTTAAACACATTTATCTAAAATCTCTTTCAAATTGTTCAATTATCTATAGTTGATAGAGTGCAAAGTCTCCCATTTGTTGCACTGGCTGAGTCACATTTGTTGTGGCATGTTTCCTTGTGCACTTTATAATGTTTTATAGTGAGCTTATCTTCAAAGGGGCTTGTTTTCCATGGGATTAGTGCATGCCCTATGGGGTGTTACTTTTGATTCTTTCAGGGACCTACAAGTTGTCCTGGCTCTCTTCCATGTGTGACAGTGGATGCTAGAAAACTCAAACAGTTGACAGCTGGCACAGTAAGGGCTCCTTATGTGTTTCTCTGTCTCTAAGAGGCCCCTTCTCTACTCTTCCAAGCATGGTGGTTTCAGGGAAGCTGGATGGACTTCTTATATGTAGGATCAGGGCTCCCAAGTTGTGTGTTGAGGGAGAAAGCCAGGTGAATACTGTATCCTGTGATGAACTCATGTCATAAATCATATAGCATCACTTCCACCAAATAAAATGATTGGAGCTGTCACAAAACCCTGTCCATTTCCTTGGTCATGGAACATAGGCCCCATTTGTCAGCAGGGGGATTGTCAAAAACATTGTAAGAGGAGCATGTGCAATGAAATATATATACTTGTGAAAGCTTCTTTGGAACATACAATCTATCACAATGATATACCTCAGTAAGTTTCAGTGGTCATGTTTCTGAGCATCCAGAGATTCATTCTCAGATTACATTATAAATAGAGGATAGTCCTTCTTTCTGACACAGCACCTGAAAAACATGGATTATTGTCCACGGGGAATGCAGCTAACTAAAACACAGGCATAGAGTTTTCACATTGGAGAAGCAAAGAGCTGCAGCATCTCACCGTTCCAGCTAGGATTTTTATGGAGCATGTTGGAGTCTCACAAACCTTCCCATGGAAATAGTCTGATAAAGATTCTGTACTTAAGGATTGTTGGGGACCACTCTGTGTGGTTTCAGAGATTGCAGCTCTGTGAGAGCAGGCTCTGAAAGAGGCTAGTAAGTCGCCCTGGAAAACCAGGTAACGCAGATGGCAGACATGACCCAACTCTAACACCAACTGTTCCCCTGGGAATCAGGCCTGATAAATACATTGTATCCTTTGAAACTTCCTCTGCTTTGCTTTGTATGGTTCTGTTGATATAAACTGGAGGTTTAAGTTCAAGGCATAAGGAGTAAACTCCTTATCTCATGAAACATCTTAAAGAACCTCTGGTGTCAGCGTGACTAACAGACCCTGACCTGACCTATGACAAATCTCTGTGTTCTTTCAATTGTTATCTATAGGTAATACCTATTTTTGTGTGACTATAGCCTTTTGATGTTGATTGATGAGCTACACATGTACACACCTACACATACCATTCCCAATAAAAGCCATTTGGGAGAAGGGCTCAGGGCCTTCTCCACTAGAGGGAATCGCCACCCCCCTTTCCTGCTGGAACAGCAAGAGTGTGTCTGGGACGACTTATTTCTCATCCACAGAGGATGGGAGGAATTCTGAGGGTCGGAGTTCCTCCCACAAAAAAATTGTACTGGAAGCAACTTTTAAAATAGACTTTATCTTGTAATAATAAACTGAAGCAAGAAGTGGTAATTCCAGCTCTTGTTTCACTTTATAAAAGTAATGTGGAGCACACAAAAAGAAGATCCATAGCAAACCTCATTCTCCTGAGTCACTTTGGCTGTCATCCCTTCTGTCTTAATAAAAAGATCCTTCATGGTTCTTCATGGCAGCAGAGTTTTGGTGATGATCTTTATTTATCACAATTTGTGCAAATTCTACAAATGACCTTATCTGGCTCCCCTGCCCTCATTTCACACAATATAAGGAGAAAGAAACTTCCAAATTATTAAAAATTTGTCAACTGAATATTTACCTGTAAAGATGCTAAAATACAAAAATGAAAAGGTAGGTTTTAAAACACACTGTGAAAAAAATGTAAGCATTATATAAATATACAGTAAGGAGTTTGGCAGAATATATCTCAAAATGGTTAATGATTATTGGTGGACAGTTTAAAACCATAATTCCAAGTAATTGTCCTTTCTGTTTGTTTGATGTGTAGTAGAATTATGGGTGTTCTTCAGTCTTCTTATTTTCCCACAAAAAAACATTTATTGCTTTCAAGAGAAGAAAATTATTCATAATTGATCATAATAAAGTTAACAAAAATCAATGTATTTAAGGAAATATAAATTTCTAAATGCATAAAAAATATATTAGGACTGGGGAATCAGGCAGAGAAAAAGGGAAAATAACAGGGCCATAGAGATTCTGTCCTCTAGGCCAGACAAGGGTGAATAAATGGGTCCAGTGTTAAAATAAAATGTGACAATTTCAGTTGTAATTCAAACAATGGCAAATTGTGGGGTTTCCACCAAGTGAACACAGTCAAGTCTGGTGAATAAGCTTCAGTGATCCTTGGCAATATACTCAATGGACCTCATCTGAACAGTGACAAGGGCTCAGCCACTTTAGATTCAAG
Source organism: Anoura caudifer (assembly GCA_004027475.1). Classification (NCBI taxonomy): domain Eukaryota; kingdom Metazoa; phylum Chordata; class Mammalia; order Chiroptera; family Phyllostomidae; genus Anoura; species Anoura caudifer. The sequence continues at coordinate 168,953 of PVKU01002317.1, read as the reverse complement.
GTCAGAGTTCTAGATCCTAGGGACAGGTCCGTGAAGAACCAAGAAGCAGGAACCAAGCCAAAACAAAGTGCTGGGAAGTGGGGTAACAGATGGAGGGGTCTCTGACTGGGCAGCCCAGCACCCAGCTCAGTGGCCCTTAGAGATATGGAAGTCAGGAGTCAAAGAGGCTGGAGAGGGCAGTTGGAGACAGTGGACAGTGATGGCCTTCAGTATCAGGGATGAGGGCAATGAACTTCAACAAAACTAGTCTAGATTGAGGGATGAAATGTATACACTGGTTTTCTCCAGGCAGTTTAGGAGGATTTTCTTTTGGAAAACTATGCAAGGAAAAAATAAAGACAAGAAGAGTGAGGTACACCACTTTGTAATTTGAGGTATGATAACATTGAATGGAAAGCACATGGGACTCACTGTTGTAGCGAATGGTGTCAAGCTCCTTGAGCAAGTTATTTCCTCCATTGTAACCAACATAATCACACCAATCTCTCAGTACTGTTTGAGTGCTAAATGAAATACTGCACTAAAAGTGTTCGCCATAATATAGGTGTTCTCACAAACATAAAAAAGCCATCTGAAAAGGAAAAGAAGTTACACAAATTAGAAGGGAAGCACTGCCTCTCATTCCCTCATGAAGGAAGTCATATAGTCTTTGAAATTAGCAGCTACTGGAATTAGAAAACCATATATTTTACAAAACTGTGCACATAGCAGCTTTTTAAAGCTGAAAATCAGGAGACAGAGGTACAGAGAAAGAAGCAATAGAAGAATGGACCTCATATACTTCAAGAACTTTGTTGGGAGGAAGTTAGTGTTGTTTTATAGCATAGGGAAGCAAGCAGCTTTTTAGGCAAGTGGGAAAGGAACTAGTGAAGAGGAACATGACTGCAATGCCTAAATCCTGGGAAAAGTTCTGATGCCCACATGAGAAATAGAGATTATACAACTCTATTTCTTCAGAGCCAAAAATAAAGGAGTCAAGGAAGAGAAACACACCGTAAAGGTTAACTGTTGTCATGACGTGAACTGGAATCTAGGACTAAAGCATGTTTTCTTTCCTGTTGCCCCAGGATACAGCAGCTGCCCTTAGTACAAAGGTCTTAGACAAGCTGGGTCTAGTCTGGCTCTCCTCTTGCCCAGCCTCTTGCCCATGACGCCCCTTTGCCTAGACAGTTTTATTCATTTGCTTTCCTTTGACCCTGCTTCCTGTACCACTCACTGCCTTCCCACCCACCCCAGAACCTGGCCAGGCTCCCTTAGTTGCCCCTTCCTCTCCTCCACCTTTCTTACACTAGCCTTTTAAGCCTAGATAAGGACCTAGAAGACCACAAGCAGATAATGGGACAGGACCTCAAGAGTTTTGTCTGACCCAGCTGGCATTGCCTCATACCTCTGCCGCAAGTGGCTACCAGCTGTACTTGAGCTCAGAGCAAAGCACATGCCATTCTTTCTGCCCAGTCCTGTCTCTCCCTCTTATGCAGCCCCACCCTGGTGGACACTCATACATGTGCATTCAGTAAGGCTGGTGCAGGCTAAGCACCACAAGGGTAGTGACTGAAGAGGTAGGGGAAAGGAGGAAACTTGGCGGGGGGCGGTGGCAGTGGGCAGCTGGAAGAGTGGGGCTGTTTTCATTTCACCTTCATAAGGGGGGGCAGTGTGTGCACCGCAGCAAGTCAGAGAGGATGTCATGGGGCTGCTAATTGGATGTGAAAACCATCTAATGACACTTCTGCTTTTTGTGTCACCAAGTGTTTCAAAGCTTTACATTTTAATTTCTTTACCAATAAGAATTTATTGAATATCTACTTTGTGCAAATCATTAACATGTGCAAACCACATTAAAATGTCCTCTAAAATTAGCTAAGTATCTCTGGTCATAGGTATATTCTTAGAATTTTTCAAACTGTTACACTGAAGTTAAAGTGGTAATTCATTTAATGTTATTTATCATTGTCATTTTTTTAATCTATTAAAGGAAAATATTTTATGACTTACAAAATCATAGTTATTTTTATTCATTCATTCAGTGAATATGTATTGAGCACTTACTATACATTAAGCTTGGTGCCAGGCATATATCTGTACCTTTATAATAAAAGTATGTTAAGTGGTATGATGCAGGGACTTTCAGAGCATGTAGACGATATGTGTGATCCAATATTGGATAGTCAAGTGACATCTAAAAGTTAGCCCTACTGCTCATTCATTAACTAGACCAAGTTGGTTAGAAAGGGGAAGAGTGGAAGAAAAGTAGTGCTACAGGGAAAAAACCGACTCTTTACAAATGCCAAGAGGCAAAAGAGAGCTCTGCTGTTTCTTTCAAGTGCTGAAAAGAATTGTGATATGAAGGGCTTAATACAGCAGTAAGGACTTTCTGCGTTCACATCTTTAATATAGTGATAATAGCAAGCAGTGAGCACATCATTTGATTGATTAATTAATCCTTATATCTCCTGGAAGGCAAGTGAGGTTTGATTATAACAACTTATTATCCTCTATCTTTAATATCTTGATATTATATATTCAAAACTAGAGAGCAGACAACATTAACGTGTGTGTGTGTATTCTTTTCTTTTTAAATGATGCTGAGGGAGTGGGGAATCATAGACGTGGTGACTGAAGTGGAGAGGGAGGCATTTTGAACAAGCTTAGAAATTTTCTGACTAACCAGTCTGGCATCTGAAAAGATCTAGAAATTAACAGTTTCCTCCAGGGTGGAGTAAAGAATACAAGCTGGAACAGGCTTTACCCTCTGGCGAGGGGTTGGGGATGAGGTTGGAAACCTATTTTAAACACCAGGCTCTTATAATTTAGTTTTTAAAGCACAGCTTTGAATAAAGAAATCAAAGTGAATAAACAATGGTAGGTTGAATTGCCTATTATTAGAATATGATATTCTTGCCTGACAGTCTGAAGAATATCCCATGTATGACTAGACAGTAGATGAATGTACCTACAGAGTAAACTTTCCTAAAGAAAAATTTCCTGTTGGAATCAGTCAGTGACTAGGCCACAGAATTAGTCATGTTGTTTAATTTGTTTAAGCATATAGTTAGCAAGTTTAAAAGCTTTCCAAAGCTGGGATTAAAGGTCAAGTGTCATTCACATTAAACACCTGTGCCCACCTCCAGTAAAGTTTTTTAAATGAAATTAATATTCTAAAACTTGTCAGAATTAAAGATAACTGTAGGTTGGCTTTCTCAGTGAATAGAGAGAAACAGATTGTGACAGAAAGCCAGTGCTCAGCACCACCATGGCCAGCCCTCCCAAAGGTTCTTCAGGAAAAGAGTGCATGTGTGTGGAAAGGGACAGTGTGCCTCTGAATCACAATGAGGCTTTGTCCCAAACCATGATCCAGTCCCTTGCTGAGCTGAGCTAGGCTGAGGCAAGCCTAGAGTCAGGAACCCAATCGGGCCTCTCTTGCCCTTTCTTCCTTGAAAAACAAACTGGTCTTTCTGGCCTTCTTTCCTTATGACTCTAGTGGTGAGGAAAGAGCAGTCCAAGGAAAATAGTCCCCAATTCTACTTCCCCACTCCCCAATCTCTCCTTAACTCATCATAATCCTGCTCTGTCCCTTCCCAACCAGAGAAGCCAGTGTTCAAGCTCACCAGCATCCTGCATTTTGACAACTTTTCAGTCCTCATGTAAATTAGCCTGTCAACAATACTTGACCTTTCAACAAAGTTGACCACTCCCTGCTTTTAAAAATACTTCCTTCTCTTGACTTCTATGTTTATAAAGAACCACAGAATTACACTTAGTTTTTTCCCACCTCGCTGGCCACTCCAGCTCAGGCTCCTTTGCTGGCTCCTTCTCCTTTGCTCAGACTGAATGCTGATGAGACCCAGTTGCACATCCCTTTCTCTTCTTCACCTATTCCTTCTTCCCAGGTGCATTGATTCAGTCTTATGACTTTATAATGCAGTTGCATGCTGATGACATCGATAATTATATTTCCAACCCTGACTCCCAAACTCCATTCTCATACTTGCTCCTATGCACTTGACATCACCTTTGAGATCGCTAATGTGCATATTAATTTTTATTTTTTGATTTAAGAAAGAGAGAGAGAGGGAGAGAAAGGTGCATTTGTTATCTACTTTTGACTCCATGACTCTCACTGGGCTATCGCCATCAGTCTCCTAACTGGTCTCCCTGCTTCCACTATTGCTCCTCATGTACAGTCCATGTTCAACATGACAGGAGTTTTTTAAAGCACAAATCAAATTGTAAGTTACCTGCTTAGCATTTACTATGGCTTCACACACCACTTTGAAGATATCTGAAATTCTTGCAGACCATCTAAAATTTTTAAGATCCTTTAACCTGTTCCCTGCCTGCTTCTCTGACCTCATGCCATAGCAGTCCCCTTTCACTCTGTACTCCAGGCACACTGTCCTTTGTGTTCCCAAACATGTCAGGCATCTTCCTGCCTTGGGGACTAAGCTGTTCCTTTAGTCCGTGATGCTCCTGCCCTGCCCCTCCCATGCCCGGCTCCTTTTCATTACATGTCATCTCCCCTAAGAGGCTATTCTTACCACTCAAGCTAAAGCAGTTCCTCAGTTTCTCTCAATCACCTCACCCACTTTTATAGTCTTCACAGCACTTATCACTTTTATGAAATTTTATCTGTACTTTAATTTGGGGGAGAGAGGTAGAAAGAGAAACACTGATATGAGAGAAACATTGATTGGCTGCCCCCCACATATGGCCTGACTGGGGATCAAACCCACAAATCTAGGCATGTGCCCTGACCAGAAATTGAACCCACAGCCTTCTGGTTTTTACCGGATGACACTACAACCAACTGAGTTTCACCAGCTATGGCTTATTTTATCTTTTTATTTGTTAATTTATTTACTAACTGCCTCTCTTCTAAAATGTGAGCATTATGTATGCACAGATCTGGTCTTGTTTGCTGCTTCATTCCCAGTATTTACATGCCTCACACATAATAGATGCTCAATAAATTGTTGGATGAATACTTTGTCCCAATGTTGAAAAATTAACACTTGTATAATATCTGCTATGAACCAAAGACTGTTATAAAAGTGCCTCTATTTTGACCCAAAAGCAACCCTTTGCAGATGAGGAGAATGTAGCACTGAGAAGTCTTACACCTAGTAAGTGAGAGAACTGGATTTCACCTGGGCAGCCTAGCCCTGGAGTCTATGCTCTTCAATATACATTACACTGCTTGGCTCACACTGCCCATCTAGGACTTGCCCACGTCAGGGGAAGAGCCTCCAGTCTGTCAACCCTAACATCCCTGAAGGAGAGAGACTCCTAAGGGAATGCAGACAGAGAGGAGCACTGTGTTAAAGGATGAACATGTCAGTCTGGACTTGGATATTGATGGCTTTTGCTGTCGCAGTGGAACGCTCCAAACCACTTTGTGCTCTGAAGCAATGTCCTGAGTGAATGTAAGTGCATACATCCACCCCATCACACTTCATTCCTAGTGAAGAGGAGGGAAAAGGAGAAAAAGGGCCAATAATCCCCTCATTTTTGTTGAGTTCTCATACTGGAGGGAAGGAGATCAGTCTGACCCTGAAAGAACGTTGTGTGTACCTACAAAAACCTGCTGCCTACATTACTTTTGCTCATGAGCCCATGAGATGGGGGACTCAGTCCCTCAAGGTCCCCACGTGATCCTGCTATGTCTCTGTGGCCACAACATTCAGAGGGAACTTTCATCTTTTTTAGGACCTGAGATTTTCCTTCTGCCTCTGTAAGTCACATTAAGTCCAATCACCAGTTCTGATCACATAGCCATTAGAAGTCCCTACCTCTTCAGGCCCCTTCTTGAAAAGCAGTTATACCCAGGTACCACTCTTTCTCCCTGTCACGTAGGGCCAGCCTGACCATAAGATCTCAAGCCATCACCAATCTGGATCCTTTTTTCCTTCAGCTTTGTGGTCATGTCTAAAGTTAAGACTGTTTCCCAGACAACAGCTCTCTGGGCATTTGTAATACCCTACGATGCTTTGCCAGCTGACCAAAGACATCTCCCTGTTTCTGTACCAACCTGATGTCCCATAGCCATGGCCTTTCAAACACAGGGATTTTTAAATCCAAGCTGTTGATGTTTAGATTTTTGACGGTCTAATTTGTTTGGTCTCTGCCCAAGAAGAAATTAGTTTTGCTATGTGGCAAGTCCACCTATTCCTTCGTATCTCATCACTGCTGGACTTGACCACTCCAGGACCCTGAAATCCACAGCCACAGTCTAAGCTTTTCTAGATCCATGGCAACCTCCATGAATCCTGCTGTCAAACCACACAGACCACCAAGACTGGCCTTGTTGCTTACCTCTCTGACTACCTTCCCACATAATTATAGAGAGCAGAGGTCTGTGTCTGGAACTAACCTAAAAGCTTGCAGTAGAAAGTTCAAAGAGACTGCTGATAAGCCACAGGCATTCCCACAGTGAACACTACTCAGACTCCTTCCTTGATCCTGGATTGGAACGAAGATGTTGACAAAGATAGGAACACAGTCAAAGTATTTATACAAAGGAGCATGAACTGGGGCAACCAATCCGGAAGCATATAGGATTAAAAATTAAAAAGCCAAAATTCTCACACACCAAGACTGTCTATCTGAAGGTGGCCTCCAGTGACCACATAGAATTTTACTGTCATTGGAGGTGACCAGCAATAAGTAACAGGCAAGTGGGACAGACAAAACCAGATAGAGAAAGGAAAAAACTGACTAGAAGACAGCATTTTAATTTTGTCTGTGGAAATACTTAACATTATTTTCCACCTCGTCTTCAAAAGGGAAAGGTCTAAGCATAAGTATGCATTTCAGTGACATTTCTCTTTTCCTTCAGTGACACATTATTCCCTACCGAGTCAAGTTCAAGCTCCTTAATGCAGATCCAAGACCTTCAGTTTTTCAGCTTCACCATGCTCCACTTTTAGATTGTTTTGCTCACTATAGTTCCCCGACTCTGGAATTTCATAAAGCAGATAAATTTTTAATTTTGAGAGATCAATATGGGGCTGTTGTAGTGAAGAGCTGTCATTCATTGCCCAAATCTTCTAATACTCTCTGCACAGTGTGACAGTCCTCCCCACTGTAAGCCCTCATCCTGTAGTCAAACCCACAGCCTCTAGGCTTCGGGCCTATGACTGAGGTTCAGTCAATATGACACACCTCCCAGGAGATTCTGATTTAGGCTTGTTCCAGAGGGAAGAGTCCAAGCACAGTCGTGTGGTGCATGTGAGGGGCTGTGGTGGTGGCTTCCCTGTCTGAACAAGTTCCTGATTACGAGAGAAGCAGCAGTGCATTTGGCAGGCCGGTGCTGCAGCAGGGTTCTGGGGGCAATACGTAGAGTTGATTTCTTTATCCTTTGTGAAAATCTGTCTATATTCCTTAATTAATCCTTTTATGCTTAAATTAGCTGGAGTGAATTTTTTTGTTTGTACTATAAACCTTGTCTAAGAAAGTTGTTTATTATTTTATTTTGACAATAGGAAGTATTTTAAAAACAAACAGATTTTCTTTTCACTTAATTGGTATCAAAAATCCATGTCTGCCTAAGACTTTTGTTCCCTGGGGACAGGGAAATGAGGAGGCCAAATGACAATTTTTACTCAGAAATATGTAAACTGAAGGACACAGTGGAACCTAGACAGGTTCAATACTGGCAAAGAACACAGGATTGTCACCTTCTCTATCTGTCCCTTGCTGCTCTTTGAATAACTCCTACCCTGACTTCTGTGGCTGAACTCCTACAGAAAAGATCTCTGAAGACAAGTTGTCATTAATGTGTTATCTACATAATGTGTTAAACTGCTTCAGTAGTTTAGTTACCATATTTTAAATTCATTAGCCTTGATGGTTTGGAAATTCATTTTTCATTAATGTCTTTTTCTCTGAGCTCATTGTCTTAGGTAGAGCAAGAAAAAAGAAGAGACAGATCATAAGGAGAAGACAGGACTAAGGAGGGAAGAAAGAAAAACGCTGAGAAAGAAAAGGAAAGAAGGTATGTCAAATCTAGGGAACATTCCAAACTAACTTTCCCTTTCTCTTTTCATAACTACATCTTTCATGTTTGCTTCCAGGGGAGTGGACCTGGAACAGTTCAGTACCTGAAAAGAGAAACCAGCAGTAAGAAATACTGAGAACAGGGGTGTGTTGAGAGAGTTACCCTGATGCCAGCCCACGTAATTGTAATAACTTACATTTATGTGGTAAACAGACTTTGATTTCATAAATCTCACCTGAATAAAGCCAATGGCTGTGCCTTTCCCTTGAGAGTGCCTTCCCTGACCCCTGGACCCAGGTTGAGCCTTCTTTATGAGCTCACGTGGCAACTTATGTCTTCATTTTCATATTGAACAGTGCTGTAAGTAATGTGCAGAAGAAAACTATCTACTATCACCATCATTTCATAATAGAAACGTCTTTAATATAAAAGCATTTATGAGGAGACAAACTTATTTTAAGAAGATATAAACTATTTTCAATAATTTAAATGTATATTTTACGTAATTGTTTTTCATACAAGTTTGTTGACTTTGGCATCTTTACTGGACACCACAATATGGAAGAAGAGCTGAAATGTCCAACCTATTCTAGTAGTGTGGTTTTAACAGACTCACCAAGGATTTTGAGCAATTGGATACCATATTCTCACATGACCCAGAAATATTCTGGATGAACTGACAAAGGCTAAGGAACAACAGTCCCTAGACGTTTAGCTGTTGTGCCCATCCTGTTCTTAGAGTATCAGGGCTGCAAGAATTTTCTACCTGGGGCTGCCCAGCTCAGGCCTCTAATGGCCCCGTGCAGCCAAAAATCCATTTCAGAGGGATGCCATGGACCAGAGGACCCTGGGTATGAATTGGCTTTAGCTGATGGACAAGTAGTATTTGGAGACCACCTTGTTTAGTCCTTCTAAAGATTCTTCACACCTGCTCTTTTTGCTCCATTCACCCTGGGTGTTAGATTTAGGAGCTTTTACTTTACTCATATATAGTTTAGAAGTGTTTAAATGCTTTTAATAACTTTTCATCTTTGTTAACCATAGTGCTATTTTCCAATATAATTTCAAAGTTTAACTGAGGTATTTATAATTTACATTGGCAGATGCTCTGTAAAGATCATAAAGCTGTTCTTAGTTTGTGCATGAATATAAAGTGGTTTTACCATTTGTTGGAAGAAACAAAAACAATCTGTCTTAATTCCATATTACTGTGTTTTTTATTTTCAGTCTGACTTCTATAAGGTTCAAGTGACTTCTATCTGTCAATTCAATAGATTTGATTCAAATAATAGGCACAGCTGACCAATAAGATGGTATTCATACATAAATAGCTTTAATCTTAGATTTATCAAAATGATTTTAAAGGTCTACTTTAAGAAATATGACAATTTTTAACAACTGGCAACTGCACACCATTAATAAGAAAATCCAAAATATAATGATTGACTCTGGTAATGAATTTCATAATCAAATGTCTTGAGAGGAATATTTGAAAAATCATCTCAAAATATTATTTGATACAATTCAACACCATCCCCATTTAACACTCTGCATTCTCTGGGAAAAGAATGAGACTTGCACCACTTGTAAAAGTGCATTAACAATAGCAAATATCCCAGTGGACATTTATCCACTAAGCCCAAGAAAGCAACTGCCCACTGTTACTGGGCTAATATTATTAGACAAAAATACCCACTATTATTGCTATGTATTTCTATACAAAAATCAATAGTAGCACTTGCTAGTGTGGCTCAGTTGGTTAGAGTGCTGTCCCATATGCCAAAGAGCTGGGGATTTGATTTCTAGGTCAGGGCACATGCCTAGATTGTGCGTTTGATCCCTGGTCAAAGCGCAAATGGGAGACAACTGATTGATGTTTCTCTCTCACATTAGTATTTCTCTCTCACATTAGTGCTTTTCTCTCTCCCTTCCTCTCTAAAACCCAAAATATGCCCTGACTGGTATGACTCAGTTGGCTGGGTATCATCCCACAAAGGGAAAGGTTACCATTCCGATACCTGGTCAGGGCATATGCATGGGTTGAGTGTTGGGTCCCAGTCTGGACACATGAGGGAAGCAACCGACCGATGCTTCTCTCTCACACTGATGTTTCTGTCCCTCTGTCTAAAAATAAATAAATAAAATCTATTTTAAAAAATAAATAAAACCAGTAAATCTATTTTTTAAATTTTTAAAAAATCACTAGCAATAATCAGTTGTACATTAAAAATCCTATTCATAATGGTAACAAAGGATATAAAATATCTAGGGTATATGTAAATGTGTTAGGTTTTGAACTATACAACTTAGTTAAAGGACATTCAAGCACATGAATATATCTTATTCCTGCATAAAAATATGTAAAAATTATACATGCAAATATTATGTTCTATACCCATATATAATTTGTATAATTAGGTTACATATAACATATAACTACACAAGATATATAAAATATCTTATTTATTTATCATTTTATACATTTACTATTAACATACTACAATTATATAATTGTTACATTATGCATTTTGTATTGGTATATTATGTTATTGTTATATTAATATATGATATAGCATTTTAATATATTATGTGTAGTATATATAAATATAAAATTATATATTTAATATGTATTTATATTATAATAGAATATAAATTTTCTCAGCTTGATCTATAAAACCACTGCAATTAGTTTAGTACCAACAGTTTACTTCTATCTCTAGATATCCCTGATATATATAAAAGCAACTTAAGGTACAACATATACAATATAATGTCATATTTAAAACAAACAACAAAAACCTGTGGATGTCCATATATACACTCATTAAAAAAAGGTTTGGAAGGTTGAACAATAAACTATTAACAGGTTTTATTAATTGAAGAACAAGTTCTAAATATATAGATCAATGCAATCAATTCATATAACTAAATCTATATATGTATATATCATATATAAAATTATATATCATATATATGATATATCACATATATAATCAATCAATAAAAGGAAATATCAATTTACTCAATAAATGATGTACTAAAAATTTATGTTTATTAAATACCCATTTTATAATATATAGAAAATTTGAAACTTCTTTAAAATGTTTTTTGTTTTAAGATTTCTAAGTTTGAAAATTTTCAGGATTACTTAGTTAATTTATTTAATATATTTTGGTCAAATAGGTAGATTTTAAGGTACTGATTGGAAAAAGAACCAATACTTTCAAAATGATTAAAATGTCAGAACATTTCACATTTCTTTGTCATCTCCTTTATCTTTTTTGTTTTGTTTTGTCATGTTGACAAAAATAAAACAGACTAAGCATAAAAAATTATTATATGGTAATGAATATTTTCTCTGATAAACTACATATTTCTAGTAAACTATCACTGAGCATTTAGAATCATAGTTCATACCATGCACCAAAATGAATTATGATAGATTAGGGAGCTGCATGAAAACATCAAATTTTGGAATTGCTTTTGACCAAGGAACTAATTTCACAGCAAAAGAAATGGTGCAATGGGATCATGCCTAGGAAATTCTCTGATTTTATCAAGTCCCATCATCTAGCAGCCACTTAGAGAATACCCAAATGGTGCAAGATTGGAGTGCTGTCCATAGGATGAAGTACAGGCTTCGAATCAGTGATCAAAGTGGCCAGGATATGGTGGTGTTTCTCCCAGAGCCAGAATACTAGGTCCAGTGATCCAGGTGTGGGGGTGGCCGTCACTCCTCTCACTATTGCATGAAAGAACCCACATGCAAACATTTCCTTCCCATCTCTGCAACTTTAGGCTCTTGTAGCTTTGTCGTAGTTCTGAAGGAAGTAATGTTTCCTTTAAAGTATACTACGATACTTCTATTGAACTGGCAGCTGAGTGGCCGTTGAGACCATCACTTGGTCGTTTGGAGATCTACCAAATTAATCTGTAAAGGAGAAATAAACATCACAAGGGCCTCTTCTGGCCTAATCACGCTATAAGATCAGTAAGTATCCTTAAAGCTTCAACAGTAATAGAAAAACAAATCTGAAAAGAGATGGTTTAAAATTTAAAGCTTCAAAGCACACCTATAGACCTAAAACAAACAAACAACAACAACAACAAGCAGATCTCTCCAATTCAATCTGTGAATAGTGTTGCCAGAGAAACACATATGGAAAGAAATCTTTGAAAATAACTTGTCCTCAGTTAAGATAGAGCAAGAAATCTTTCTTGAGTGTCTGGAGAATTATTCCTGGCTTGTCAAATTCTTCAACTATAGAAACATTCAATATTTAATGGAGATAAAGAGGAGAAATATCATTCAAAGATTAAAAGTATAAGGTTTTAAACTTCTATAATAGAACATAAGTAAGCCCTAAGAATAAAATTATCATAAATCTCTTAAAAACATTTGGTTCTCACTACACTTCCATTATAATGCCCATTGCCACTGTTTGTTTTGGATATTAGTTGGTTTGATTTGGTTGTTGTTTATGTTTAAGGCAGAAGAAAGTCCCTTGCAAACACAGAACCGGAAGGAGTATTTTAACCCAACCTGCATCTACAAAGTAAACTACAAAACATTAGAGCTATAGAAAGGACAATACATTTAAGATGATTTAGAGGATTATCACAGTAAAGGTAGTTAAATTTCTTTCTTTTTAAAAAATATTTTTTATTTATTTCTTTTTAGACAGAGGGGAAGGGAGAGAGAGAGGGAGAGAAACATCAATGTGTGGTTGCCTTTCACATGACCACCACCAGGGACCTGGCCTGCAACCCAGGCATTTGCCCTGACTAGGAATCAAACCGTCAACCCTTTGGTTTGCAGGACAGCTCTCAATTCACTGAGCCATACCAGCCAGGGCCAAATTTCTTAAATAAACTATTATTGTTATAAAATTTAAGATGCAAAAGGAGAACTGTGAAAATTTTTTCTGGACCAAATTTAAAGTTTGAAAATAATACTAAAAGGTAAGAATGATCTTAATCTACACTAAAACTTGGTACATAGTAAACAATTCAAGATGTGTTGATTTCCTTATTTATATATACCAAAATAATTTTGGAACAAAAACACAGGGAAACACGGAGAGGTAGGAAAAAACTGGATTCTATAAAAAATAAAGACAAAAATATATTGGAAAATTAGAAAGTAATTTTACTGATAAACTGAAGCAAGAGTTGTTTTTTGTGTTACCAAAATTGTTTGACTACCAGCATAACTTTTTTCTTTAATTATATTTTATTGATTATGCTATTACAGTTGTCCCATTTCTCTCCCATCATTCCCCTCCACCCTGCACACCCCCTCCCATCCACATTCCCCTCCTTTAGTTCATGTCCATGTGTCATAAGTTCTTTAGCTTCTACTTTTCCCACACTATTCTTGCCCTCCCCCTGTCTATTTTCTATCCACCATCTATGCTACGTATTCTCTGTACCATTTCCCCCTCTCTCCTCCTCCCACTCCCCTATTGCTAACCCTCCATGTGATCTCCATTTCTGTGTTCCTGCTCCTGTTCTACTTGTTTGCTTACTTTGCTTTTGTTTTAGATGTGGTAGTTAATATCTGTGAGTTTGCTGTCTTTTTACTGTCCTATTTTTTATCTTCTTTTTCTTAGATAAGTCCCATTAACATTTCATATAATAAGGGCTTGTTGATGATGAACTCCTTTAACTTGACCTTATCTGAGAACAGGAGCACTTTATCTTCCCTTCCATTCTAAATGACAGCTTTGCTGGATAGAGCGATCTTGGATGTAGGTCCTTCACTTTCATGACTTGGAATACTTCTTGCCAGCCCCTTCCTGCCTGTAAGGTCTCTTTTGAGAAATCAACTGACAGTCTGATGGGAACTCCTTTGTAGGTGACTGTCCCCTTATCTCTAGCTGCTTCTAGAATTCTCTCCTTCATTTTAATCTTGGGTAATGTAATTATGATGTGCCTTGGTGTGTTCCTCCTTGGGTCCACCTTCTTTGGGACTCTCTGAGCTTCCTGGATTTCCTGGAAGTGTATTTCCTTTGCCAGCTTGGGGAAGTTCTCCTTTACTATTTGTTCAAATAAATTTTCCACTTGTTGCTCTTCCTCTTCCCCTTCTGGTACCCCTATAATTCAGATGTTGGGACGTTTCAAGATGTCCTGGAGGTTCCTAAGCCTCTCCTCATTTTTTTGAATTCTTGTTTCTTCCTTGTTTTCTGTTTGGTTGTTTCTTTCTTCCTTGTGGTCCACTCCATTGATTTGAGTCCCAGTTTTCCTCCCATCACTGTTGGTTCCCTGTGTGTTTTTCTTCATTTCGCTTATTGTAGCCTTCATTTGTTCATCTAATTTGTGAGCAAAATCAACCAATTCTGTGAGCATCCTAATCACCAGTGCTTTGAACTGTGCATCTGATAGGTTGGCTATCTCTTGGTTGCTTAGATGAATTGGCTCAGGGGCTTTGATCTGTTCTCCGGTTTGAGCCTTTTTTTTTTTTTTGGTCTGGTCACGGATGTTACATATGAGGGGCGGAGACTTAGGTGTTCACCAGGGCGGGGCAACCCAGTTGCTGGGTTGTGACACTGTATGTGGGGGCAGAGTCCAAGCAGGAATAATGGTGCTTGCTCCACTCTCTTTCCAATTTCAGTCCCTTCCACTGCTTTCCCCAACCAAATTGGGCCCTTCTGGTGCTGATTTCCATGTGGGTGGGCTTGTGTACATTCTAGGACCCTGTGGGTCTCTCCAACAATCTCTCTTGTAAGGCTGGGAGTCTCTCCCAGCACCTCAACCCCCACAGTGTTTTCAATCAGTGCTTTTAGGCTTTATTTCCCAGCACTGGGGCCCTGGGTTGTGCAGTCTATCTCGCTGCCCATTTTCACCTGGTTTATCTGCACATGAATGTGTATCTGCGGTCAACCGCCTTGTGTGCTTTGCTTGGTCTGCTTGCTGCCTCCCTACGCCAGGTAACCACTGCCTGTGCACCTGGGGTGTGCCAGCCGCCCCCTGTGTGTCTGGGACCACTAGCCACTGCTTTTTCCTGCCACAACCCTTCTCCCCTGGCCGCTGACTCTGTCCCTCTTACTGGTCTGGGTGAATCATTGTCAGACTTCTGTACAATTCAATTTTCTATCTATTCTGGTTGGTGGGGTTTTTTTTTTGGTTCTATATTTTTGTTGTCCTCAATTTTGGTTGTGAGAGGAGGCACAGTGTGTCCACCTATGCCTCCATCTTGGCCGGAAGTCCTACCAGCATAACTTGACTAAAAGAGGAACCCAATTTAAAAATCTAAAATAAAGAAAGATCTATAATAACTGATATGAAAAAGCAATTAAGGGCCATCATATGCAATTTATGTGGTAAATTTTAAAACTAAGTGATAATTCCAAACATAAAACTGACGTATGAAATAGAAAACAAATTTGAAAATTGTTCTGTTGTTTTAAGTCTCAGAAAAATTTTCCCTCCCTATTAGTTTTTTTTTAAAGATTTTATTTATTTATTTTTAGAGAGAGGGGAAGGGAGAAGAAAGAGAGAGAGAGAGACATCAGTGTGTGGCTGCCGCTCATGCACCTTCAACTGTTAACCTGGCCCACAACCCAGGCATGTGCCCTGACTGGGAATCAAACTGGCGACCCTTTGGTTCCCAGACTGACACTCATCCACTGAACCACATCAGCCAGGGAGGGCCCTCCCTCCCTATTAGTTTGAGATATACTTAACTATGTTGTCCTCTCTTTATAACCTAAATTACATTGATTCTGTCCTCCGTAGAGTCAGGTAGAAACTTCAGCCTTTTACAAGGTACTGCTTGGCTATCCCAAAGGTATGTGTATTGGGGGTTGTCCCTAAAAGATACTTCCAAAAAGTCGCAATCATTCCAAGTTGTTGTCTTTGCTTGTTGTCAGGCTCTGCTGAAGATACTGTTCTTGCCTTCCAAATTATAGAACTTCTCAAAGCTCATGGTGTTATGAGAAAATGGCATACTTAGTTAATGTCATCTCTGCTCCCCTTGGCTGATGGTCTGTTAAAAGGATTCCACAGCATATCGCCTGGGTGCAGAGGTGTTTCAGAGTCAAAGTCCCTCTTTTGGTTTAACACAGATTTCCTCCCCTCAGGACACAAACTATCAGACTTGCTTAAAACTCTGTCATATTGTCATCACCACTCTCTTTTGAATCCCAGACTCTCCTCCTCTTTGGGCCTGACTCCTTTTATAGTGAGTTATCTGCCACAGGGTCTATATTCTTCTAGTAATTTATCACCTCTCATTATGACCTTCATAACTCACCCACGCATCAGTTCTCCACATATCTATACCTATGTCTACAACATAGGTGGAAGCAAGATTTCATTTTTCCATCCATGAAATTCCTGGCTTCCATACAAGTCAGTGATGCAACCAGGGGTGGGCAGGGATGGTACCACCTAACTCTGCCTATTTGGTGAATCCACACTTAGCCCCGACCTAGCTGATATGCCCTGTTGTGTTAATGAGGGCACAATATGGAATACAAAAACCATTCTAGGCATTTGAACAGATGGAATTTGATACAATGATAAAATGTGAGAGTGCATTATAACCACCATACACAATGGAAATGATTCTTTAATAAAGTCACCAATGAACTCCTAAATGCCAAATTCATTGAACACACTTTATTACTTTGCAATGTTTAAACCTGTTGAACATTTGCTTCCTCCTGAAACTCCTTGCTTGGATTCTTTGATACTTTCCTGTTCCCCTACCTGTCCAAACACACTCTCTCAGGCTCTTCACCGGTTCTTCCACTTCTACTTCCATTATTACTTGATAAATATTTGCTGAAAAATTAAATTAGCATTGATGCTCAGAAAGATTTATAATGACATATTCAACTTTTTTCCTTATATTTTACAAATCTTTCATCCCCCAAATTTTCAGGCTATCAATATTTAAGTACTCGGTCCTGGAGAGTTCATTAATTTTGTTTTTCTTCACTGAAGAGAAAAATCAAGACCTCGGAGTGAAGTCACGCACATAAAACTAAGAAGTAAGTTAAAATAAAATGTTCAGTGGCATTTATACAAGCCTGACTCCTAGTTCTTAGCCCGGGTTCAAGACAATAGCGCCTCTTCCAATAATAAGCAAATAAAAATTCCCAGGGAAGTGACAAAATGCCAAAAGGCATTGTTCTTGTTATTTCCTTTTTTAAAAAAATTTAATTATTTGTTTGTTCTGTGAGAAAGAAGTTAAATAAAAGCTATATACAACATGCGTATTTCTATCTTGCCCATTTCCTTCTTTTCCACACTTAATATTTTTAGAGCTTTGAAAGGTAGTTTTTATTAAAATAGAATGAACTGAGTTTATAATATAACAAAGTTATTCATTTGAATTATATTTTATTGAACTATATTTACATAAGTTCATTGCAATATAACAAACTTATTGACCTGAATTAATTTACAATAGAACACTGGCTTATTTCACTGTAAATATCCAGCCTAGTCAGTTTTGGAAAACTTTAATTGCTAATTTAATTGATCTTCCATAAGTTGCTTAAGTGAATTATTTTGGTATATATGAGATTGGTTTTTAAGGTTTAGTCTCTTGGACTGTGAAAAAATAAATAAATGAAAATGAGGAGTGACGGCCCCATAAGTCAAAGTAGGCCTTCAAGGCCCCACACGATCTGTTACCACTTGTACCCTTACCTCTCTGCTTTTTTTCCTTCATTCTTTCCCTCACTCACTTTTGCTGCTTTTCCTTGCTGTAGTTTAAATGTCCAGGCCTCTCCCACCTGGGGAACTGCACACTGGCTGGTCCCTGTACCTGGAATGTTCTTTACTCAAAGCCCTCATGGCTCACAACCTCACCTCTCACAAACCTGTGTACAAATGTTGCCTTATCAGTGAGGCCTACTCTGACTGCCTTATTTAGAAATCAAACTGCTCCTTCCTTCCTGGGCATGCCCTACTCTGCTTTGCTTTTTTTCCATGACACTTCTCATCTTCAAACATTCCACATAACATTTATGTTCATGTTATTTTTGGGTTTGGTGTTTATTGTGAAGGAATTTTAGCTGAACCTGAGGCTTACTCCCACTTTTGAGAAAGAGATTGTAAGCATCACCACTTGCTTACTCTGCTCAAAAAGCATCTGCCAAGAAAGAAGGAAGATGCACTAGGCTCAGGACACCAGTCTCCTAAAGGGGCAGGTTTTTGTCATTTTCAGAGTAGGCATTTAGGCTATGACTTGCTCAGGGTTCTGACACCATGGAAGTCACATTCCTTCAAACAGAATGGCCTGCTGAGTCACTGGTTACACCTAGGTCTTGGCAAAAAGCTAACACTGCTAACGCAAACTGTGAGCGTTAACAAGCAGGACCTTTGGGGGAGGTTCGGTGGGGGGGGGGCATACATTTATATCCATTCACAGGAGCTCCTGTCCTTTTGGAGGAAGGATAAACAGTAGGGCCTGGGGAGTTTCCTGGGACGGCAGCAGAGGAGAGGTTCTTATACTGAGTACATGATAAACCCTTCTCTCACCTCTGGTACCACTTTGGGGCTGGGACCAAGGGAGAGCAGGCACATGTGCCATAGAAGTCCAAGTGACAGCAGGGGGAGGTGCTGGACCAAAGAGGTCTGTCAGCCTAGCCTGAGTAAAGAAAGGATTGGTTGGGAGTGGACCCACCTGAAGCTTGCAAAAGTTTGGGAAATTAACTGGTCATTTTGAGGAGGCATTCGGTCCATCCCACACCCAACCTAGTATAAATCTGGGGGAATAAAGAAGCCTCTCTCTTGCTCATCGCTCTTGCTTGTGACCTGGACTTGCATGGTGTACTCACCTGTTCTCTCCATGAACCATGTGGCCTTAGCAGCCATGTAGCTCGTGGCCCCCAGGAGAGAGCCTCTCTTGCTCCCTTACCCACCTGGTGATGTACATGTCAGTGCATATGACCCAGTGTCAGTAACAACCACATGACCTACAGACTCCAGGAGGCAGTCTGAAATGGCCAGCCACTGGGAATGCTGACCTACTTGGATGACTGCTTAGCAGCCATCTGTGGGATCCAAAGGATTGTACTTTAAAATGGAGTGGGAACTCCGGGCATTGGCTTTTGTTTTGGTCTTCCTGAGGATGCTTGGACTTTGTTTTGGTCTTGTTAAGCAGAGGGACTTTGAGGCAGGGAGTCTGCTATTCTCCCAGATCATGCAGCATTGGAATCCACATGCAGACTCCAGAGGGAGCCTGAAATAGACAACAGCTGGGAGCAAGCTGAGCGCTACCTGGACCACTTAGCAGCTGCCTGTGGGCTCTGAAGGACCGTATTGGAACAGGACCTCTTGACACTGCCTTCTGTTTTGGTCTCGGTCAAGGAAATGGGCTTTGAGGTAAGAGTCCACCATTCTCCCAGATTGCACAGCATCTAAATAAAACCTCTTTCCTTTTTCACCAGCAACTGCCTCATGAGTTTGGCTTTTGTGGCAACAGGCTGATGAACTCCCCTTTTTTGTTTGGTGACATTTCTGCTGTCTAGAAATGATAATTGAAAAATTATTAAGACCGGATCATATAACTGAATTTAGTACTTTTTCCTGGAAAGTACATAAAAAGAAGATAAATAATATTCAATAAATGGTGTTGAAACATTTGGAAAAAGATAAAATTATACCTTCATCTTATACTTTATTATACCTTGCACCAAAATAATCTACAATAATGAGAAATAGAAAAACAATAAAGTAATACAATAAAATATAAATTAATATTCATTCATTTATTATTTTCTATCAGTATGTAACTAAAGGTAGAAAAGAATAGATTTGATAGATTTCACTCCATGTAAAATTTAATCTTTAAAAAATTTTTAAAAAATTTTTTATTGATTGATTTTTAGAGAGACAGAGGAAATGAGAGAAGGGGGGAGAATTATCGATTTGTTGTTCCACTGATTTATGCATTCATTAGTTGCTTCTTGTATGTGCCCTGACCAGAGATCAAACCCACAACCCTGGCATATCAGGACAATGCTCTAACCAAATTAGCTACAGGGCCAGGGCCAATTTAATTTTTTAATACATAAAAAAGAGTTAAAAATAAAGCAAATCAAGAAACAAATTCAAAGGCCTAATTTCATTCACACATGAAGATCTTGTATAAATCAATAAGAAAACAGAATGTTTAACAGAAGATGGTCTGAGGAATGAAAAGCATTCATGAGAAAAAGAAGCCCCCCCCACACACACAAAATAGAAGAACAATCTATTGTAGCTTGACAAATGCCTAGTGCTGCTGAATGGTGTAGAAAATTGGACTTCCTAAATTCTTTTGGTGACAGTGTAAATTGGAACACATCTTTAGAGACAGTGTGGCAATAAGAACCAAAATGTAAAGTGGATATAATCTGTAATATAGTAACTCCACATCCAGTGAAGTATACTGCGGATATCTTATATAAACAATCATGAATGTTGTGTGGAGGAAAAGGGGCCGTGTGTGAAACCTGACGGGCTCACGGGAGGCCTGCGTGGCAGCCTTACAAACTCAGAGACCTAAAGTAACTACATAGGATGGTCTGAAATTAAAACTTTCCAACCATGAGTAGTTCATGTTGGGTAGTCATGTCCTAGGCTGTTATTTGTCCCTAACAAAGGTCAATCTTTACCTTACCTGAGCCTGTCTGTTGTCCTTTTGCATCTATGATAACATACCTTTGGGATGGCAAATTTCCTTTTTCTAGACCCCTCAAAGCCCAGGCACTGCACCAGGGAGAGACCGCAAATCCCCTCATTGTTAGCATTATCATGTTAATTGTTGACTATTAACTATCTTGGACCCACCTGTGTAAAAGAAATATTTCTGTCATTTTGCCTTTTATCCAGCCCCAGAGATTCCCCAACCCCAAACCCCTCCCCCTGCCAGCTTTGCTTTCTTCTGCCTCCCTAATCTATCACCAATGGATTTCATATAACCCACTTAGATCTTCTCTTCTGACTGTAATGAATAAAATAAGGTGTAAAGCTACCATTTTCTGGAACATTTTCTCAACTTGTTGAAATTCCTGGCAATTGTCATCAGTTTGATTCAAACTCGCAAAAATACTCTACAGGTTTGAATGTTTCTTATGTTGACAATTGCTTTGATGGAAAATCTGCAACCTGGAACTACCTAAATGTCCATCAACAGTGGACTGACTCAGTAAAAGATACTATATATTGAGGCAATTTCATATTATCCAACTCTGTAAAGTCTGAGGTAAATGTACAGGTATTGATTTGGAAAAAATATCCCTGCTATTTCATTGAATGACAAAAGCAAGCTATAGTACAGTGGGAATAGAGGACTTACACATGTGGGCAAAATAAGTAAATCTGTTCAATAAGGGATCTATAACTGTAGTGGGATAACCCTTTGAAGTATTTACCTGTGCCTCAGCTCCCCCTCCAGCCTTCACCAGGGA
Source organism: Anoura caudifer (assembly GCA_004027475.1). Classification (NCBI taxonomy): domain Eukaryota; kingdom Metazoa; phylum Chordata; class Mammalia; order Chiroptera; family Phyllostomidae; genus Anoura; species Anoura caudifer. The sequence continues at coordinate 147,551 of PVKU01002317.1, read as the reverse complement.
TGTCCTGACCTTCCACCTGTACAGGCAGAACGAGCGCAGCCTCAGGCCTCAGGGAGCGGGTAACAAAAGAGTCAATTCTCAGCTTTTTTAGTTCAAAACACTTTCGAAACTCCTGGCAGAGACAACAGGTTAAACAATAGCTTTAAAAAGAATGAATGTTGATATGAGAGCCAATTTTCCTGCTTTCAAGTAGATAAAGATATTCTAGGAAAGAAAGAAGTGGAGAGAGTATAGCGCTAGGGAGAGCAGTCCAGAGATGAGGGTCCAGTGTAAGCTGAGCCAAGAGTGGAGGTCCAAGAGAAAGCAGTGCTGTGCCCAGTTTCCTTTCCAGGGCCCCATTTAACTTCCCTTTGTTGACATGGCACAGAATGGAGGAGAGCTAGGTACAATAGATTGTGACAGGCATGGGCCTGGGGCAGCTTCACTGACGGAACCCAGGAAAACCTCCTCAGGTATCTTGCAAAGAGTCAACAGTCTGTTCTGGCCACATGGCTCAGTTGGTTGGAGCATTGTCCCCTACACCAAAGGGCTATGGGTTAGATTCCCAGTCAGGACACATATCTAAGTTGCAATTTTGATCTCTGGTAGGGCTGCATATGGGAGGCAACTGATTGATGTTTCTCTCTCACATCCATTTTTTCCCCTCTCTCTTTCCACCTTCCTCTCTCTCTAAAATCAATAAGCATATCTTTGGATGAGGATTAAAAAGAAATGAGTCAACAGCCAGGTAAGACCTCTGGGCCAGCATGAGGCAACACCATCATAAGATGAGTTTCAGCCATCTGGCCTGCACCAGATGCCAATATGGAAGACCGATGGGCAGCAGCTGCCCAGAGCCAGATGTGGCAGTGGGCACATGGCCGGCCACCTCTTCCACAACACTTCTGTTCCATACCCTTGAATCTAGAATAACCACCATCCAGGCCAGACCAGCAGGGCAGAGACTGCTCAGTGGCCTGAGAAAACCCTGAAGTGCCTATGTGTCCTTGGAACTGACAAACATTTTCTGCCACTTGATCAAATTGGTGCTCAAAAATAGAGATTAGGATATTATTTTTTAAAAGTTACATTTTAGTACATCTGCATGTGGTATTCTAAAAGTAATCATGCCTGCTATGTGTAGATATTTGCTTGTTTATAAATAGAGAAATTCAGGAAGGTATTTCAGAAATTTAAAAAGAGTCGTCTCTAGGTAGTAGAAGTGAAGGGATGGAGGCATTAGGAAATTTTGAGTTCTTCACTGGCTGAATTTTTGAGCATGTATTAATTTTGTAATAATTCTTAAAGACCCTCTCCTTAAAGAACACAGAGTATGTGATGTCAAACATACAGATAAATAAATAATTGCAGGAGGGTGTGATACATGCTCCAATTAAATGTTCAAAGAAGCACAGTCATGAGACAGGATAAATGTCTCCATAGAGGTGACTATACAAGGGCTAAAGAGAACATTTGAGGACCCCCAGACAAGACACTTACTAGGTACAGTGTCCACTGAGAGCATCCTGTATTAGGGTTATCCCAGATAGCTCCGAGGACCTGGTCTATGAGGAGAGGGTGAGTTAAGAATTAAGTTTTTGACCTAGATTCAGACAGGAAAGAGAAGGACACTGGAATAATGCAGTTGTATCAATTCACTCACTCCTTTATATTAATCCTGCAAATGCCTGTGAACATAACTCTTTTTTAAAAGAATTTTTTAGAGCAGTTTTAGGTTTACAGCAAACTTGAGGGGAAGATAACAGATTTTTCATATAACCTCTGCCCCCCTCATGTGCATAGCCTTCCCCATGATTAACCTTCCCCCTCAGAGTAGTGCATTTGTTACAACTGGTGAACCTATACTGACACATTATAATCACCCAGAGTCCATAATTTACCTTAGGGTTCACTCTTGGTGTTGAACAAAACTTGGGTTTGAACAAATTCTATAGGTTTTAATAAAACTTTAATGACATGTACCCATCATTAAAGTATCATTCACCAAATGTAACTTTAAAAAAAATTGATTGGAATGAACTTTGCAAATGACTGCCAAGAAATTTATGTGTGTCCTTGAACTATTTTTTACCATGTGAGTTCTCCAGGGTCTTTACTGAGAGAGTAAAGACCATCTGTATCCTCAACCATAATTTAAACTTACACTGTATATCCATGATCAAGTGGAATTTATTCCAGGGATGCAATGTCTACAAATTTATAAACATAATATACCACATAAATTAAGGATAAAACTATGTGATATTATCCATAGATGAAAAATGAATTTGATAAAATCCAGCACCTATTTATGATAAAAACTCTGAGCAAAGTGGAAATAGAGAGCATATACCTCAATGTAATAAAGGCCATATATGACAAACCCACTGCCAGCATCATACTCTATAGGCAAAAACTACAAGTATTTCCCTTAAGGTTGGGAACAAGACAGGGATGTCTGCTTTCATCTCTCTTCTTCAACACAGTACTGGAAGTCCTAGCCACAGCAATCAGACAAGAAAAAGAAATAAAGGCATCTAAATTGGAAAGGAAGAAGTAAAATTGTCATTATTTGCAGATGACATGATATTATGTGTAGAGAACCCTAAAGATTCCACACACAAAAACAGCTAGAACTGATAAATGAATTTAGCAAAGTAGCAGGATACAAAATTAATATCCAGAAATCAGTAGCATTTTAATATGCCAATAATGAACTATCAAAAGGGAAATTAAGAAAACAATTTCATTCACAATTGCTTCAGAAAAAATAAAATACCTGCAAATAAATTTAACCAAAAATTTAAAAAACCTGTACTCAGAAAATTATAAGATACTGAAGAAATAAATTGAGAAAGATACAAATAAGTGGAAGCATATACCATGTTCATTGATAGGAAAAGTTAACATTACTAAAATGTCCATACTACCCAAAGCAATCTATGGATTCAACACAATTCCTATCAAGACACCAATGACATATTTCACAGATCTAGAACAAATATTCCAGATTTTATATGGAAACACAAAAGACCCTGAATAAGCAAAAGTGATCTTGAGAAAGAAGGACAAAGTTGAAGGAATCACACTACCTAACATTAAACTATACTATAAGGACATAGTAATCAAAACAGCATGGTACTGACATAAAAACAGGCACATACATAAATGGAACAGAATAGAGAGTCCAGAAATAAACCCACATTTTTATACTCAATTAACATTTGACAGAGAAGGCAAATACAAACAATGGACTAAAGATAGTTTATTCAATAAATGGTGTTGGGAAAAACTAGACAGATACATGCAGAAAAATGAAACTAGACCATCTTATGCCACACACAAGAATAAATTCAAACTGGATTAAAGACTTAAATGTTGTACTTGAAGCCATTAAAATCTTAGAAGAAAACATAGGAAATAAAATCTCAGACATTGCTCATAGCAATATTTTTACTGATATATCTACCCAGGCAAGGGGAACAAAAGAAAAAATAAACAAATGGGACTACATCGAATTACAAAATTTTTTGCACAGCAAAGGGAACTGTCAGTAAAGTGAAAAGGTAATCCTCCTAATGGGAGAATGTATTTGCTGATACATCTGATAGTGGGTTAATATCCAAAATTTATAAAGAACTTATAAAACTCAACACCAAGAAAACCAATGATCCAATTAAAAAATGGGCAAAGGACCTGAATAGACACTTCTCCAAAGAGGACATAGAGATGGCCAATAGGCATATAAAAAGATGCTCAACATCACTAATCATCAGAGAAATGCAAATTGAAACCACAATAAAGTATCACTTCACACCTGTCAGAATAGCTCTCATCAATAAATCAACAAACAAGTGCTGGCAAGGATGTGGAGAAAAGGGAACCCTAGTGCACTGTTGGTGGGAATGCAGTGTGGTGCAGCCACTGTGGAAAGCAGTATGGAGTTATTTCAAAAAAATAAAAAATGGAACTGCCTTATGATGCAGCAATTCTACTTCTGGGAATTTATCCAAAGAAACCTGAAACACTAATTTGAAAGAATATATGCACCCCTATGTTCATAGCAGCGCTATTGTAAATCTTACAACAGGCAAGATTTGGAAGCAGCTCAAGTGTACATCAGTAGATGGGTGGATAAAACAGTTATGGTATATTTACACAATGGAATACTCTAGGTCATAAAAAAGAAGAAAATTTAACCCTTTGTGACAGCATGGCAGACCTGGAGAACATTATGCTAAGTGGAAAAAGTCTATCAGAGAAAGACAAATACCATGTGATTTCACTCATATGTGGAATCTAATGAAGAAACTGAACTAACAATCAAAATAGAGCCAGACTCATAAATAGAAAGCAGGCTGACAGCTGAGGTGGGAGGGCACAGGTTAGGTGGTAGAGGGAGGGAGCAAAAAGAAAAAGAACTGCTGTGCATGATGGACATGCGCAACAATTTGGTGATTGTGGGGAGTACGGGTGGGTGGAGGTGGAAGAGGGTATAAGAAAGATAAATGGTTATGGAATAAAAATGCAATAAAAAATGAAAAAATAAACTTAAACTATTTACATCATGCCTCTTTCTAGAGAACTGAGTGGAGGGGTCATTAGTAAAACTTCAAACAATGGCAGGAAAGACTATGTTTTTATTACTGTGGCTGTTGTTATTATCATTAATATTCTTCTTATTGGTGGAACAGGGGAGGGTGAAAATTGTCATTTGAGCACAGCTCATACAGGGAACTGGGGGAAATGAATTCCGAGCTGAAGGAATGACAAGCGCAAAAGCCACCAAGTCGGAGCCTGAGGCATCAGAGAACAGTAGGAGGCCACCGAGGACAGGTGGCCAAGCATGAGGGTCTTACCAGCCATTAGGAGTATTTGGGTTTTATCCTGAGTTTGATGAGAAGTTGAGGGCAAGGAGGGTTGCGCAAATACAGTTTAGAATTTAGAATCATCATGAAGCTGCTATAACCTGAGTGGACTGTTGGGGCAAAGGCAGAAACAGGGCTTTTAGAGGCTAGTGTGACACACATTCTGTGCAAGGAAAAGGGTTTGTCTTTCTCCTGCAGTGCCCCTAACCTGCCTACCAGGGTCTTATTTCCTCTTATAGACAGGCTGCATTGTTCCTTATAATTTAATCTCACCAAATAAAAACCGTCAGCATGGTGGTAGCTGGGAGATTAGCCCACAGCATATTTTACCCTCCAATGTTCATAAAATTACCTCCTCTTGCTGGTAATTACTAAAAGCTATGGATGGGAAGGCCAGTAAGATGACAGTTAAGGCAGCACAAAAAAAAAGAGAATCAGGAAGAAACAGCTAGCCTTGAATGATGTGGTGGGGCAGATTAGTCTGGATTTCACAATAAATTTGTGTGGATACTGAAAGGAGTTCAGAGGCACTGCTGGGAAATTCAATCACTGAAGGCCATTTTTAAAAATTCATTGATTTTTTTTTTTTTTTTTTTAGAGAAAGAGAGGAAAGGCGAGAGAGAGAGATCATTTGTTTTATCATTTATTTATGCATTCATTGGTTGGTTCTTGTATGTGCCCTAACTGGGGGTGTAACCTACAAACTTGGCCTATTGGGATGATGCTCTAATCAATTGTGCTACCTGGACAGGGCCACTTAAGGCCATTTGTAATTGACTTATTGCTATTTTATTTTTTGAAAACACTGGGCTTGTGTGGAGATTAGGGGATAGCCCCATGTGCATCAGGATGTCATTTCAGACTATGGAATTACTACAAGAAATCACAGTTACTCAGGACAGCAGGAGATACTTTTGCAAAGGGCTGTCTGACCTATAGCACTAGGCAATGAGGAGTGGCATCTTCTCTCACACTGAAGAGCTTTAAGCTAAGGCGGTAATGACCACTTGGAAGGGATAAAACCAAGAGAATCTATGTGTATTAGTCTAGTAGGGCTGCCATAACAGAACTCTGCTCACTGGGTGGCTTAAAGAACACAAATTTATTTTCTCATGGAGTCTAGAAGCCCGTGATCAAGGTGTTGGCAGGTTTGCTTTCCTTTGAGGCCTCTCCACTGATCTTGCTGATAGCCATCTCTTGCTGTGTCCTCATAATCTTTTCTCTTAGTGTACGCATTCCTCCTTGTGTCTTTGTATGTCCAAATTTCCTCTTCTTATAAAACCACCAGTCAGATTGGATTAGGGCCCACTCTAACAGCCTTATTTTTACTTAATCACTGCTTTCAGGCCCTGTTTCCAAATAACAGTCACATTCTGAGGTACCAGGGGTTAGGGCTTTCATGTATGAATTTTAGAGAGACACAATTCAGCCCAGAACACAATGTTCCATTGTTTTTAAGAACCACACACAGTTCTGGCCAGTGTGGTTCAGTTGGTTGGGATAGCAACCAGTAACCAAGAGGTTGAGGGTTTGATTCCTGGTGAAGGCCCATGCCTGGGTTGCAGTCCCATCCACCATCCTGGTACATACGATCCCTGAACCCTGAGGAGTGGCTTGCAGGCAGCAACCAATTGGTGCTTCTCTCTTGCATAGACGTTTCTCTCTCTCCCTTCCTCCCTCTCTAAAAAGCAATGAATAAATGTTGTCAGATGAGGATTTTAAAAAAAGGAACCACAAATACTCATAACCTAAAATGAATTCATACCCCAAGGGATAAGTGTAGAGGAAGTATAGAGATGAAATTTAAATGCAAGAAAACGCGTTGAAAAGCAAAAACATTATTTTGCTTAGTAGTAGGTTAAAGAAAAACACTTCCCCAAAGAGTTAAATCACTGTCAAATCATTTCAAGCCAGTGGTAAGCTGGGTTAATTATCAAATACTTCAGAAAGATCTAGTGGGGGAGTTAACAGCAGTTATTATCTTAAAAAGAACACGTTTATTTGAAATGGTATTATGATTTTGAAGCACATAAAAGGTTTCCAAGGAGAGTTCCTTTTGTGTGATGATGCAAATTGAACTGAGTGGTATACATTACTTCTGGAATGGCAACTGTGGGCAAAGTCAGAAAAATCCAAAGGCTGCGCGCTATGTAAGATAAATTGTTTTGAACTGGATGAATTGAGATAGCTTCTGAAGATGGAACATGCAAAGCTTTGTAACAAAGAGATCATAACAGGGGAAATAGCAGGATTTAGAACCTTTCAGGTTTCCTACTGTTTATAGCTCATAGATCCAAATATAGCTGTATTTTAAGTTTTTTAAAATATTCATTTTGCAAAATCCTTCTCTATAGATAGTCTTTGCCTTAGTGACATTGACTAGGAAAAGAATATCTGTAACCTCACAGATCTCTTTAAAAGAAAATGATTTGCTCCAAAGCAACCTGGCTGTCTAGATTTTCTGAATAGAAAGGAAGGCCTTCTGAGAAAAGAAGAGCAGAATGAGAAACATTAAAATGGAAGAAAAATTGGAAAAATTTAATCTAAAATGAGATAAACATCTGCTATTACTAATTTATTACTAATTCTTACTTCTCCTAAATTAGTATTTTATTTCCCAGCGCTAATCCCCTTCAGAGACCAAGAACTTCTAGCCCACTTATTTATGCTCTATTACTATTATTTCTCCTGAGATTGGTATTCAATCTGGAACAACTGAACATTTGCAAGTGTTTTGGCAGTGGGGAATTTTTTTTAATGTGAATCCATTAGACATCTGCCTTTATTATGTTGCCAATGCACCCTGGGTCTAATAAAGCTCCGGATGCATCTAGGCCATGCAGCAAATAGCTCTGAAGTATTTAGGTGCCACTGTGATGAGAACTTCATAAATAATTATGTGTTAGAGTATCACATCATTCACTACAGAAGTATGCTCTCTTTAAAGTTGTTTTGAAGAAATCATCTGTAAAATTCCAGTAAAGGATTCATCCTTTTTTTTTTTTTTTTTAAATGCTGCCTGCACCCAGCTTACTTTGGCTCCATCTCCCAGTCTCCATCTTGCTTACAAAGTCTGGAAGGTATTGAAAACAATTCGATAGTGGCACCTCTGCTGATTCCATCTTCATCATTGTCTCCTAGGTGCTTTGTACTAATTGCATCCCCCCAAGAACCACTGCTCTGTTTTTGCTCACAGCAAATCTGAGGTAGTGTATCAGTTCCAATGAGGGACTTAGTCTCATAACCACACTGTGATTAACAAAAACAAAAAGCTCACCCTGTGTCTGTGAAATCACTTTTCAGATGATTTTCCAATAATAGTCTACATTTGCAATGCATTATTCATAGTCTACACCTTCACAAAGTGAAAGGTATAGCAGTAGGAATAGCCTGCACTCAGCAAAAGTGATGTTAACCAAAGGTCTGCCCATCCTCCTTCCTTCCTTCCTTCTTTCCTTTCTTCCTTCCTTCCTTCCTTCCTTCCTTCCTTCCTTCCTTCCTTCCTTCCTTCCTTCCTTCCCTCCTTCCCTCCCTCCTTTCCCTCCCTCCTTCTCCCTCTTCTTTTAGTGTCCAGCTTTTACATATTTTATATAATGTCTATTTTAATCCAGGCCTTATGTCAAGGCGCTGGGTACTAAAAGATGTGAAGATAAACAAGGTAAGGCAGCAATAATAATTCCATATAATAAATGTTATGGCAGCCATATAGACTGGATACTATTCATACATGTATTAGTTTGGGTACTCCCACCTGCCCCAAAATGTTTGATTTTTAAATCAGAGCCTAAGAAAAACATTTGGGTACAGGTAGTAAATTTGGGTGGTCATGCCAGAAAGTAGAGGTGAAGAAGTATGGAGAGAAAGGAAGGAGAACAACTAACAAAGAGTATCAGTGAGCAGTGATGACCTCAAGCACACTGTCCCCCTGGAGACTGTCTGTAGAAAGGGCCTCAGATCATCCATTGACTCCTGTCCCCTATTAATTGGGGGTTGGCTCTGCACATATTAGCTTCCACCACACTTTCACGTTGCTTCTGCAACCAAGTTGAGCAGTTTTCCTATCGACTCACAGAAAGCTCCAAGACAGCAAAATGCAAAGATGTTTTACATTTGATTTGGGGAAGGACAAAGCACATGGAACTGTCCCCAGGTAGGCCAAGAGGATGTGGCACAGTGCATCATAAGTATTTGCAACAGAGAGGAACAAGGGGCTCATAATTTGATCTTGAGAGAGCAAGAGAGGTTTCCTAAAGGAAACAAGGTCTAAGCTAGATCTCAAAGGGTAGGAGCAAGCAAAGAAGGAAAGGGGCATTCTGATATACAGAGAAATTTGAACCAAGGAGGGATCTAGGACCATTGGAGGAGTGCAAGTGTTTTGTTTGCTGAATGATGTGAAAGAATAGAGAGAAATATGTAAATCCAAGAGGGATTTAACAGATAGACTGGTCAGACTTGTTAAGGACAAACGGGGTTTTAAGAGGAATATAAAGGAGAACAAAGTTTGTGGTTATGATGCAGAGTAGGTGGGTACAAGGAGAGGGATAGAGACACATTTGTGGGGTGAGGAACGTGACAAGTTTGCTTAAAATGTCTAAGGTACCTGCAGACCATGCAAGGTACACAAATCCCGTAGATAGTTGGGTGTTTAAAACTATGACTCTGTTGGATATTTGCCTTTATTATATTTATAAAAATATTCTTGTGCCTGAGTGTTTTTTTTTTTTCTTTAAGATTTAAGGTTTGGGTGTATCTGGCCAAACATTAACTATGTCTGAGCTCAGGGAAGAAGTGAGGGCTAGAAATACAGATTTATATGAACCCACCCTCAGGGGTTACTCAAGGATATAGGTGTAGGCGAGAACATGAAGGGATAGTATATGGAATCACAAGACAAGAAAGTTAAGGGCAAGGCCTTGATGTTTAAATGGCAGTCAAGGAAAGAGAACTTCACGATAGGTATTGAGAACCTGTGGTTAGAGGTGTAGAATGAAAACCATCAGAAAGTAGTAAAAAGAAAACTAAGGGAAGAGAAAATGGCAAAAAGAGAGAGGTCAAACACTGCAGAAAGGTCAAGGAAGGTAAGAAGTAGCTTTTGGCCCTGGGTGGTATGGCCCCATTGGGTGGAGCATCGTTTCGTAAGCTGAAAGGTCACGCGTTTGATTCTGGTAGAGCACACGCCTGGGTTGTCAGTTCAGCCCCCACTGGGGTGCATGATCGATATTTCTATCTCACAACAATGTTTCTCTCCCTCCCTTTTCCTCTCTCTAGAATCAATTAGCATGTCCTTGGGTGAGATTTAAAAAAAAAAAAAAGAAGTAGATTTTGGATTTAGTGACAGGGTAGTTGTTGGTGATCACAGCATAGTGACAAGTGGCTATTACTATTTGCTCCAACAGCTTTGTGCCCACTTTTTCATTTAATCTTCAGATCCACCTTCTGAGTTATTACAACCACTTTTGTCTGAATTGTAGAGAGATGGGGTGTGTGAGGCACAGAAAGATTATGTCACAAGGCTAGAAAAATGGTAGAACCAGGACCGACATCTAGGCTATCTGAATCCGAAGCCTAACATTAACACGGTGACGCGCCGTAGATGTTGCGACCTGGAGGAAGGTGCCTTTTCCATAGAGATGGGGGGAAGAAGGGGAGGGATGCGTAGGAGAGGTTTGTTGTGTGGGAGTGGAGAGAGCTTTTGTAATTCATATCGGCTTCCATTAAGATGACCATTTCCTCTTCTGAGACGAAGAAGGGCAACATGGAAGTGAGGACACAGGACAGAGACAAAACTTTGGAATATCTGCTGAGGAAAGAAGCAGATGTCTAATTCTGGGACCTCAAAGCCCCTTTTCTTTTTGAGAACTGTCTTTCCTCCATGCAATTTACTCAGCTGAAATTGGATCAGCCATGCAAGCACTTCCCCCTCTACGACATAAATGCGTTAACAGTCTCAGATAACGCCCATGGGCCAAATGGCTGACAGGGCCCCGCAGCAGGTTCAGTGCAGCCTGAGCCTCTCACTCAGACTTTGATAGGATGAGTGCATCGCCCTCACATATGGGGCCTTGCACATTTAAGATGACGGAGCAGCAAGAATCATCCATGAATTCCATGCACACCTCGCTGAACTGTCCCTGCTAGCTGGTTCTTCCCAGAACGTGGTGACATGTGATGGGCTTGTTTCCATGAAGATGGTACAGCTACAGTGGGGTAGCCGTGTCCTGTTATGATTTGACCTAACCTTTTAAAAACTATTTTTCCTGGAGTATAAAGATTGTGAAATATAAAAGTTTGGAGATGTTGTTGGCTGTGGGGTTTTAATAGAATCAATACATAAAACCCTTGTTTTACACACACACACACACCCCTAAGCTCAGAATCAATTCGGAAATAGATGTGGGACTCAGACAATTGGAGATCAAGTTGCCATATTTATTATGATCAGAGTCAGCCTGGAGATCATAGCAGAGTATGTAATGCCTGGGCCAGTTTCTGTCCCACCCCTAATTAAACAGAATTACCCACCCAGTCACAGCAGCACAAGAGCTAGCTACCCCCTTGGGTGTCTGACCCTTTAAAACTTATTGTTTGGAGGGGCAGAAAATGTGTACACCCTGTAGGCTGACCTATCCCGAAAAGAAAGGGGGAAGGATACAGCCGCACCACATATATTCGACTTCTTTCCCCAAACTGCAAATCAGATACGTATGCCTTTCTCTGGGTTGAGACTGGGGAGTCAGGCTGCAGAGAAAAGCAGTGTTACTTAGTTGCTGTGCCTCCACATGGAAACGAGAGGACAGAGCGAGGGTCCACACCCCACAAACTTGGTACTTTCTCTCCAGGTGAACCATAAAAACAGATGAACCTGTCTGCAAGGAGGAGAAACAGAAAAACAGAGACAGAGACAGAAACAAAGCAGATGAGAGATGCAAAGTCCTGACAGCATTTGAGTAGTTCCTCCTGGTTGCCACAGTAGAAGAACAGGAGACAGTTGAGGCAGAGAAAATCTGTCGTGGTTCCCAAGAATGGTCAGACTGGAAGACCTTATATCTTCACAATGAAACTGATTCAACTATTTTAAAGAAGTAACATACTTGTCTCTTTTTAAAACTTACTACACGCAATGCAATGTACAGATGAGATATCATAGATTTGTACATTTGAAACCTACATCATTTCATTAAGTAACGCCATTCCAGTAAATTTAATTTAAAAATAAATTTCATGTCCTGGCTGGTGTAGCTCAGTGGATTGAGCACGGACCTGTGAACCAAAAGATCGCAGTTCGATTCCCAGTTAGGGCACATGCCTGGGTTGCAAGCCAGTTCCCGCAAAGGGACTTGAGAGAGGCAACCACACACTGATATTTCTCTCCTTTTCTCTCTCTCTCTCCTTCCCTTCCCCTCTAAAGATAAATAAATAAAATGTTTAAAAAATAAATACATTTTATGTATAAAACACAACTCTACTTGGAAAGCTGATCTAGAAAAAAAACACATTCTCATGCAGTTTTAAATAGACTCCTTTTTCTCAGATAGGTTAAAATAAAACCATTTGTTGATTATTACTATAAATTGTCTTCTCTTTAATAATGCATCAGCTTATCTCCCCACCCCCAAATGCCATAGTTAGTTAGGCTAAGTTAGGTCATTTTTGTCTCATTCCACAATTACCAAATAAGAAGAGCATATCTAAAAACAAACAAATAAATAAACCGAAGGACTGTATAAGATCCCCTCTTGACACAGTTTACTAATTTAATAAAATGTATAAAAATAATACCAGTCGACTGCCATTTCTAAAAGAATTTTATTTATTTATTTTTAGAGAGAGAGGAGGGAGGCATAAAGAGAGGGAGAGAAACATCAGTGTGTGAGAGAGACGTCCAGTGGTTGCCTCTTGCACACCCTGACCGGGAATCGAACCAGTGACCTTTTGTTTCACAGGCCAATGCTCAACCCACTGAGCCACACCAGCCAGGGCTAGACTGCCATTTTAAGATCACCCCTCAGTCTAATGAGAGTCCCCCAAAAGGCACAAGAAGGGGATGTCATGGCTGGAATGTGGAGTATTTCAGATTTATCCCAGACTGATCTCCAGTAGCAGCTATGGGCTCTTGGTTAAAGAACTCCTTTTGTCCAGTGATTTCCTAAAGCTGCTCACCTTTGGGTAAGCTTACCTTCCTCCTTTGGTTCTGTAACAATTTTTAGCCAATCTCTGTATAAAACCTCTTTTTGAAATACTTCTAGTGCTTTTTTAAAAAAATTGGACACTGACAAATATACATGCAGAGGTGTGGGATGGGAGGAGGTAGAGAAATATCCTTTTATTAGCACTGGTAATATCAAACTGTTTATATTATCTTGTTTTTTGAATAAATAAATACATTTTGGAAATCTTTCCACATCAGCTCATATGAGCTGGATACCGCATTGATTTTAAGGCCTGTAAAATATTCCCTTGGTTGGATATAACACCATTTATAATAGCGGTCCCCAAACTTTTGGGCACCAGGGACCAAGTTTGTGGAAGACAAGTTTTCCACTCATGGGATGGGGGTGGACAGAAGGCGGAGCTCAGGCGATCAGGCGGTAATGGGAGTGAAGCTTTCCTCGCTGGTCCTCTGTTCACCTCCTGCTGTGCAGCCTGGTTCCTAACAGGCCAAGATCTGTGGCCCAGTGGGGCGGGACGGTAGGGTAGGGACCCTTGATTAATAAGACCAAGAACCCCCCGGTGAGCACTCAGTTCTTTCTGAGCTTTTCACTGTTACCACCAGTGCTGCAATTAACAGCCTTGCATGTATACATTTGCATACTTGCACAAGTAGATTTGTAGAGCGACATGAAATTTCTGGCTTGCTCCAGTTTTAAAACCTGTATTTAACACTCAACTCCTGCTCGTGGCCTCCTTCTGGTAATTGGGTCACAGCTTTGACTTTCCACGTGGGAATCTTGTCTTTTACCAGTACTCCACTCCTTAAAGAACTGACACTCTGCTTTGCTTTTGTCAGTTCCCTACCAGAGACTGAAATCCTACATCGGAACATCCTTCCAGGTATCTTGCTGTCTTGCCATCTCCTAACAGACTTCGTTCATATATGCTTGGATCTTGAAATATTTTCTGCACCTAAATGTCAATTTTCATGCTTTGTCCACCTATTGGAATACTGTTAAGTGTTGAATCCCATTGATACAATTTACGTTGGCTACCATTTGTTGCTTTAATTTCTGGACATTGCTTTATCGGCTGAACTGGATTGTTTGCATCTGCAAATGAAGTTTTTGAAAACATAGAATTACATATTAGTCCTCTTTGTAGCCTCAAAGCCTCTCTCGTAATAGGGGCTTGATACACACTACGAGGTAATTGTTCATCTGAGGATTATCAAAGATTAGAGGATCATTCCTTGCAAATACAAAAGATATACTGTAAATAGAAAAAGAAATGTAGGATTGGAACAGAAAAGGAAGTAGAGAGGAGTGCAGAGAGAGTGTTTGCAATCCTGGGGGCCAGATGAGTAAAACTGGTAGAGTTCATATCCTGGTTTTAGTGCTGCAGTGACAAGAAAAGAGGAATCTCAGGTGGTGGGGAGGAGGAAGCAGAAAAGCATCTGTGGTTCGGTATGAAATTAGCAGGAAAGTTATATAATCTCTTGGTACAGGGGATGGTTTCAGAAACATGTACCCTGGTAAGTTCAGGTCAGCTACTGTTGCTGCTATTCCCCATTCTAGAAACCCAACTGATAAAGTTGGAAGAATCTAGAAGGCAGGAGTAAGACACAAAACCTCAGAGTCTCTCTCAATCTCTCTCTCTCTCTCTCTCTCTCTCTCTCTCTCTCTCTCTCTCGCTTGCTCGCTCTCGCTCGCTCGCTCTCGCTCTCGCTCTCTCTCTCTCTCTCTCTCACACACCCTCTTCTGAAACAAAACAGGAGAAATTTAAGCATCTCACTAAAACTGCAGAGGAAGAAAACGCTTAAGAGTTTCTATTTAGCAAAGGGTGGTAAATACAAAAAGCAGACTGGCAAGTATTGCCAATATGATGGCAATAGTTGTAGAATATCATTGTTAACTATTATTATGTGATAAACTGTTTGCATTGTTTTAGAGAATATAAAATTTCAATGAGATTTTATATGTTTATTCTGAATTTCAGTCCTCATATTCTTTTTTTCCATAAAATCTTGAAGTTGCTAACTAAAAGTTCTCCTGCTGGTGGAGTTTTTCAGGGCTTTTTCTAATTCCTACAGTAAGAAGGGACTAATACACAGTAAGTCAGTCTACGGAAGACAGTGACATTTTCTGGTGGCAGTGTTGCCTGAGACATGTCTTGAACAGGAAGAATAAAGTTTACCCATCTGGCTAAATAAGAAGGGTTACTCCAGGCAAGGAAACATCATAAACAGAAAAGTATGGGAGCCTGAGAGCACTTTATATTTAGGAACAGCGAGTAGGTAAATATCACTGGAACATAAAATAGAAGAGGCAGTGCATTTGTTATTTATACTGTTGCATTTACATGTTATTATAAGGTTTGTGGCTTAAAACACCATCGATTTAGTAGCTCACTGTTTCTGTCACTTGGGAGGGCGGCACATTTCAACTGGGTCCTCTCTACTCAGGACCTCCTGAGGCTAAAATCAAGGTGTTGGCTTAGCGAAACCTCCCCTGGAGGTTCAACTAAGGAAAGACCTGTTTAAAAAGCTCTTTAAAATATTGCTTCTGAGACCTCACCCTGATAGATCTATGGATCCAGAGTCTCTGAGAGTAGAGCAGATGATCTTTAACCCAGGGTCCAAACTGCCTCTTCTTTTTCATGCCTCTTCGCATTGATCATATACTTAGTTCACCACCACAAGCACTGCTTTGTGTTTTGGGGTTTCTCTTGAAGGGGACTTAAATCACACCCCAGGCAAATTTTTTAGAGTCCCTGTGAATCAAACTAATATGAAATATTACATGGATATAAAAAGATTTAGTGATCAGGCTGCTTTCTTTGTTCAGCCACCCAAATGGAGGATTGTAGACACATTTTGTAATATGAATGGACCTTGAAAACTTTACGCTAAGTGAGATTAACCAGTCACAAGAGAACAAATATCATGTGATTCCACATATCTAAGACACCTAGAATAGTCAAATGGCTAGAAACGGTAAGTAGAATGGTAACTGTTAGGGGCTGGGGGAGGGGAGAGCGTGCAGTTAGCATTTCGTGGGCACAGGGTTTCAGTTTTGCAAGACGAAAAGAGCTCTGTGGAGGGTGATAATGGTTGCACAACAGTGCGAATGCGCTCAACACCACTGAACTGAACACTTAAACATGGCTAAAATAGTCAATTTTATGTGATGTATCGTTTACCACAATTTAAAACCATTTTTAGGGAAGACTATATCAGTGAAAACGTATGAGAGTTCCTTAGCAAGCTTCTTTCCCTGGGGAGTCCCACTGTGCCTTCGTAGAACTAAAGCACTCAGACAGAAAAATATTTTCCCAACTCAGTCTAATGGTTCAAAGAATCCAGAGCTTCAGTCGCATGCTGGCTGTGTGTGGGAAAGGAGCATAGCTCTTTGAATATAGCATATTTTGGTAAATTTGTCTTTTATATTTTATTTGTCTGGTATAGATTATTAAACAACCACTTGACTAGATTGTGATAGAGGAAGAAAACACAAACACCAGGACTTGATTTCAACAGGCAAGTCTTCAGACTGATAAAAGGTTGTCTGTAATACAAGCTCTTTTCTTCTAAAATGTACAAATAAATAAATATCAGAGTGACAAATCCCACCTATCTCCATATTCATGCCTAGGCACTGACTTTGACTTGTTCTAAATATAGACTGGCAAGAGCTGAATGTCAAAGAAGATCAAGTCCATTGCAACTACAAAGCTGTTATTTTCCCACTTTTAGGAAGAGTCCTATTTATAGTCTGTTTCTAAACTATGGATTAATCACTTTTCTTTTACTTAAATCCTGTCTTCCTTAAAATTTCCTATATAATATTAGATTTTAAAATTTCTACCCCTGAAGCAATTTTTACATTTGATACTAGCATAGTAATTATGGCTTCACTCTTTCAGAAAACACCAACTATATAACAACACTCACTGAAATGCCCCCAACCCCACTCACCTTCAGAATGCTCAGGAAGCTCATTCAGTAAGAAATCTCATCTCATTGGGTTACATGTTTTCTGTAATAACCTTTGTTTTTTTTATATAGCAACAAAATAGCACCAGAATTATCTGTTCAATGAAAAAATGAACAGGTCTGATAATGAGTGAAATTTTGTGCATTTTCCTGAGAAATCTAGATGTAAAGTGTCTGTTAAAAGTCAATTAAAAAGTTTACATAAAATCATATACCATATTTTCAGGACTATAACACGCACCGGACCATAAGACGCACCTAGGTTTTAGAGGAGGAAAATAGGAAAAAAAAATTGAAGTAAAAAATGTGATAAAATATTTAATAACCTGTGACCCCGCTCCACCGCCACTCCCCCCACCCCTGCCAGCGAGCCAGGTAAGTTACATTCGGACTATAAAACACACCCCCATTTCCTCCCAAATTTGGGGGGTGCGCCTTATCATCTGAAAAATACCGTATATGATGTTACTCGGCATTCTTCGGTTTCTGAGGCAGGGATTTAAAGCCATATATTTTCTTTCTGATAAATTATTTAGGTTTACACTTAACTATGTAATAGAGCCTAAAGGTTCTCCACCCTAAAGTCAGAGATACTGTCTTCTAAGAGTTAAATATGATATTGTGGTTAATTGCAAAATGCTAACAGTATTACCAGAAGGCAGCCCTTTCTCGTGCCCAATCCGTCGGCACCCGTGGGTCCATGTTGTGGGGTTTGAGGCCGCAGCCTCCACTGCTTCTCCAGCATCACCAGGAAGCCAGCCGTGTTTGGCTGTCACATGTGTGGAGCGTTTCATCGCCATGACTCTGCATGGGAATGTGTGTGTAGATGCAAAGTGAGTGCAGGCTTGAGGCACTTGAGAATGTTCTGTTCACTCCCCACAAGTTTTAATGAAGCATGTGATGTGAACTTGGGTTCTGTTCAATTATTTGACTCCTCAAAATTGTTTACCTTTGTGGAAAATTGTCAGCAGCTCTAATTTGATAGTTTTTCCCCCTTATTTCTTTCCCCCTTGGGTATATGCAGCTCTGCTGATTTCTTTTCAGTTCACACTGGTGGCCTCAATGCCATAATCTAGTTATTTCCTGTTGGGTTGTGGCATGCTTTAAAAAAATTCTTCTTCTCTTTAATATCTTTTATATGCTACTATATTTAACTTTATTTTGTTGTATCATTTTCTTTCCTTAAATATGTGCAAAGTTATTTTCCTCTTTTTCAAGAAATCCAACTGTTCTTTATTTCACAACCTTTACTATATATTAAAACTAAAACATTATTTTTTTCTTTATCTGAATAAGAAATTACATTATGGTTTTTTTTTTTTTTTGTTAAAGGAAAGGGGTTTGTATTAATACATTTCAAAGGAGAAAGGTAAAAGGAACCACTTTTTCATTATATGCATTATTTATTTATATTTCACACTCTGACAATTCCATCTGGCAAGCTTGGTTGGAAAACATAACTAGAGTTTAACATAAGACACAGGGTAGGTTGGGGTTTTCAAAAGTGTGTTCTATGAAAACTGGGGTCTGTAACATGTACACAGCCATTATGCCTCAAAAGGTTCTTTTGTCCAAAGACCTTGGGGAAGAAGTGGATTAAATAACGTTAAACAAACTTATTTACAGTATGACTTTTAAGAACCTTTAAAATGCCAATGTGCTTTGCATAGCTGTAAAATCAGCATTTTCAGCACGTGTGTGCATATTTCAGAACATCTGATAGAACTGGTATTTTATAAAACACACTTTGAGAAACACTGGTAGAGCAGATGAATTCTTGACCTAGAGAATAATCTGGCATGGTATATTTTCAGTTGAAATAATGTTCTAAAATAATTAGTGACTTTCTAGGAGCCATACCAAGAAACCTGATAAAAAGTCTTGAGGTCCTAAACTGCCCATTTAATTAGTTAGTTTCATGTTAATATTTTACTCAAAGAAAGGTGAGGCCTGAAGGTGTGTGGCCAGTTCTGGGGATGGGACACAAAACAAGCAACAACGGTCCAGTGGAGCGGTTGCTGCCAGGACAATGTCTAAAAACACCCACGCTGTAAATGTCACTGTGACGCAGAATGGAGAATCTGTTTTCAGCCTGGACCAAATGGGGAGTTTAAACACCCCACCGCCATGCACGCACACACCGGTGAACACAGGGAGTTCTGTTGGAAGGAATGTGAGTGGGAGTCTGCAGGTGTGCCTTTTCTCCTTCTTACTCTGCTGACCTGTGGCTGGGAAATGCAGCAGCAGTCAGTGAGATAGATACATGAGGACAGAAGCTGATGGGCTAAGAACAGCGGGGCAACGGAGAGACGGAGCATGGGTGCCTGATGGCCTCCTTGAGTCATGCACTGGCCTTGGACCATTGAATATTGTGTCTGAATATTGTGTTATGAGAAACAAATGAAATGCTATTTTGGAAGCTGCCATTAGTCAGGCATCAGATTATCTGCAGCTGGAGCACCATCTCAACCAAACCAAAACTCTTGACTGGGAAAAAAACATTGTGAAAGTAATCCATCTGTATAGTAGATGGAGCTGAATGTCAGATGTGGCTGAGCACATTCGACAGGACAGTGGGATGACTCTTCCAGAAGCAGTCTTCTGAGCTCCGAAAAGCCTCTTGGGGGAAACTCGTCCTTTAGAAGGCAGATGGCAGACATTTTAAGAAGCTTTCTCAGCAAGAAAGCTTTGATTGTTTGAGGAGGAAGGGGTATTATGAAAACAGTATTAATATTCAAATATGAGTCTTACATATCAAATAGTGATATTCAAATTTGTTTCCTGACCCAGAACCCTTTGGGCTTATCTTGAGTCATTGGGAAGTACCTCTCTCTGTATAACCTCACAGCACAAGCTTGGCTTTTGCCTCCTTAAAGGGCGTAACACATAAGAGACACTCTCCCCTGTTTTGGAACAGAACACTGTGACACTTTGACACCTTAAAAGCTCTGGTGTGTCAGCTGCTTCAGAAGGTGCTGATGCCCCAGTAAGCTGGCAAATGCTAGGTGTGAGATGGTGGTACCCAGTGGAAATGGGAAATTTGTTTCCATGGACATGTAAGGTACTGCCTGGGGACAGAAGTATTTGGCAAGTCTTTGCAGGGAGACTCAGAACAGCTGGATAGGGCAAAAGTCCATTTACTGAAAGGAATGTGGTAAATGCTATTAACATAACCTTACCTGTACCTATAGGGTGATGAAGCCTAAGGCAATTTATGTTACAGAACATGTGGAAGTGTTAGCCACACTCTTAGCTTCATCCTTCACTTCAGCCTCCTCATGGAGGGCATCTCTAGGGCATAGGGGTAGAACACTTAGCTGGGAGGGTGACAGGATTACAAATGTCACCTTCCTCTCTCCTCTCACTATGCTTTCTCTCTGGCAGAGTAAGTCACCAGCTGCATGTGCTATGTTAAATACTAAATTTGATTCTGGAAATTTTTTAAACCCTCACCCAAAGATATGTTTTTCATTGATTTTTAGAGGGAGGAAGGGGGAGAAAGAAAGAGCAAGAGAGAGAGGGGGGAGGGGGAGAGAGAGAGAAACATCAATCAGTCGCCTTCCATATGTGCCTTGACCAGGGATGGAACCTGCAACCTTTTGGTGTAGGGGACAATTTTCCAACTAACTGAACAACCCAGCCAGGGCTGATTCTGGAATTTTAAGAAGAACCAGGATAAGGTCAGAAGAGTGGAGTTTAAAAGGTGGCTGTCCGGAGCTGGCCACGGGCTTAGGCAGAGAACACGCTGAATGCTAAGGTGCCTGTGTTCTCCAGCTAGTTCAACAGGAGAGGAAAGCAGCCAAAGACTGAGGGCACAAACCCTAGGAAAGTGTGTACTTGGCTGGAATAATTTCCTATATTTTGTTTCTTATGAATCATAGTGCAGCAATAGGCACCAGGCAGGATTCAGATGCACCTAAGGAGGGGAAGTGCATATATCCTCAGAGACTAAATGGAGCAACATTGCAACTGTTTCAATTCTTCCTCTTGCCAAGTGGAAGAGGGCCATCCCTGAACATTCCTCTGCCCTGACCAGTAGCTGAGCTTCTTTGAAAAGAGAGAGGGGACAAATCTGGGGGGAGGGCAAAGTGATACATAGAGAAGCCCATTTTCTAGATTCTTAGTCTTGCATTTGCTAGCCATCTACATGTGGGTAAGTCATAGCCTGTCTTTAATTCTTAATTTCATCATTTGTAAAATACAGCATTATTTCCCTCATAAGGTATTTACATGTATAATGGAGTGGGCAAAAGTAGGTTTACAGTTGTGAGTACATGAAACAAAAGTTTATTATTATAGTATTCATCTATTAATTATTGTATTAGTTTTATATGAACAACTGTAAGCCTACTTTTGCTCACCTCTGTATATATGAGATATATACATACGTGTGTATATATGTATATATCTAAAATAAAGCATTTTGTAAACAATGACCTGCCTTATGAATGTTCTTTATTTGTGTCATATGTGCAGAATATGCTTGCATCTGAACAGAGTGTGCAGAAGAGGCCAGAACTTGTAATACTGAAGGTTGATTCTGGCAGGTATCCTGATCAAAAAGACCATGGCTGAGGTCAGAGAAATATGCAGGAATGGAAGGATTAGCTGGATATTGAGAATCAGGAAGATTAAACTTTTAGTACAGGGCAGGAATGACCAAATAGATGTTGTGTTGCCACCCTTCAAGGCCTTACAGGTTCATGGTACTTGTGCAGATGGAAAAATATTCACGGAGCCATTGGGATGTCTGGCATGCCTTTATTCACGGGTGGGCGAGCCACGCACGCTGTAAGCAGTGTGTTTATCTGCATGTCTCATGTCACAGCCCTTGCTCCCCAGTGTGGCACCCATCGTGGCACCTGTCGCCTTGCGTGTCTCTCATCATCATCGCCCCCAGCAGGGAGTCCCTACCTGTGTAAGTACTAGAGGTGAACAAAGCCAGCAAGATGTCAGAAATTACATAACATAACATAGTTCTGTACATGAGAGCCCACTTCGTGTTATGGGAACTGTTTATCAGACCCAGTCTCAAGGCTATGAGAACAGTTTCCCACAGTTACCCAGACACCTGGGTGAGGAAGCCACACTGCCTCCACTTACCCTACAGATGTATTTCAAAATCTTTAGTAGGGTAGAATCATTCATTCTTTTATTCTGCAAAACTGTGTTGGTCCAACAAAAGGATAAATATTGTATGATTCTACTTCTATGGGATACCTAGAATAGGCAAGTTCGTATAGACAGAAATATTATAGTAGAGGTTACCAGAGATTAAGGGGAGGGGAATGGACACTTACTGTTTAATACATATAAATTTCCTGTTTGAGATGATGAAAATGTTCTGGAAATGGGTAGTAATGATGGTTACACAATGTTGTGAATATAATTGGTGACACTGAATGGTACACTTAACAATGGTTAAAATGGTAAATGTTATGCATATTTTACCACAGAAACAGTATTGGTGCAGAATACAAGAATTCAGAGAGTTCTCACATGAAAAAAAGGTCATGTTATGGAAGCTGCAAGTCAAGGCTGTGGAAACACACAAACTTGGGTTGAAAGGCAGGCTCTTTCATATAACTGCTTGTTGATCTTGAACAAAATTTCAGACAGACACTTTTCAAAAAAAAAGGATTTATTTGGGAACAACAAAGAATTGCAATGCAGTATGTGCAAGTATGGTGAGCCATGTGCAAGCGTGCTGTAACATATGAATGGAAATTCTTCTGTAGAGGGTGAAGGGAAGTTGTGAGCGCTATTACAACCAGAGTTCTTTCTGTTGTCCTTGATTGACATAGGATGTGAGAGCTCCCCCTACTGGCCCTCCCAATTCATTTGAAATGAGGTTTCTGCTTACTATTTTTTTTTTTTACAAGCTATGTGAGGGGTCTTATGTATCAAAACTGTATGTTAATATCTATAAAATGGGGATAATAACAGATCCTACATCAAAAAAGTTATTGAGGGTTAACTGAGATAGTGTAGGGAAATACTCCACAGAGTGCTTAGAACATAATAGTTGCTCAATAAAATTTCACACAGCTATAATGATTAGTAAACAAAAGGCCCTGCTTACATTTACATGTTGCATGTGAGCCAAAAGGCTCACAAGTCTGGACCCAGAGGAGGAGGAAGAGTTTAAAATGCACAAATTGATGCTTATTACAGTGGGAGCAAAGGGGATAGGCTTTTTAAGATGCTCTTTGAGAAGAGAATGGAAAGACAAGAAGGATGAAGAGGAGAGTTGGAAGTTGAGGATAATAGTGATGCTAATTGTTACTTGCTTCTAAGTGTAGAGACTTAAATTGTTAAAAGCCAATGAGGGCCTTCTTGACCCACATTTCTTCTAGTCTTGTTCTTCGGACATCATTGAAAATTTTATATAAGGAAGTGTGGAGAAGGGGAAAAAAAGCCTTTCCTCTACCTTCAGGGTTATTTTGGCTGGTCTAATAAGCAAATAGACATGAAACAGATTAGCAAGAGAAAAACGACCAAACTTAATTACACATATAGGTACAGGAACCCTATATACATGAGTCAGACACCCTACATGCGTGAGTGGTTCTAAGATAAAAAGGAAAGTGAGGTACATATGACATTTTGAGCTAAGGATTATCTTAGGGCTTCGAAGGGGAGGAAAGTAAGAGAGCAGATGTCCAGTAATTAGAAGTTTGTTTTGCTCTATTGATCGGTCAAAAAAGCTTATTTCTGATAATTTATTGTGGGCAGGCCCCTAATTCAAATTATTCTAGGTAGTTAAGGGGCTAGGGGGCAGAGGGATGGGTGCAGAAATTTCTCTTGAGCCCATAGGGTCTTGGTGGCCTTCAGCCACCACAATCTGCATACCAGAGAGGCACATCTTAGGGTGACTGTTTCAGAACCACTAACCACTAAGGAAGTAAGGGAGGAAGGAAGCAAACAAGGAGGGGAGGGAGAGAGGAAGGAAGGGGAGGAAGGAGGGAGGAAGGAAAAAAGGAAAAGGAAGTCAAGATGAGGCTTCCTGCCTTGGGTTCTATTTATTGACACGCATAGAGCGTGCTTACACATTTGACAAATTCTCCCAAGTCTAAGACAGCAGCCCTGCCAGCAGGGTGAGGTCTGCTTTATTCCATTTTAGTTTCTCTGGAAACATCTGTAGGACACAAAAACTATTTTTCTGCTGTAGGAGGGCAATTGGAGCTAATGAGAAAAACTTAGGTAGGAAAATGGAAATGAATTCAGTCATTTTAATATTCTCTTTTATTTCTCCCCCCCAAATAAAATGAAATCTGGGCTTTTTGATTCCTCTCCAGTCCACTAAAGAATAGCTTTCCTTTTTCATTTACCTGATTTCTATCTCTAGAACTCACATAAAACCCCCAGTTTTGGAAGATAGACTTGATTTGCCAAACAGAAAGTATAAGAAGAGACACACTTTTCCCAACACTCTCCTGGTTGCTGCAGCTACTATGTCTTGTCCAGTCGACGGAGGGTGGCCCTGTTTCCCTTTAGAGGAATGGTCAAACCATTTCCCAAAGTGGCTGCACCATTGTACATTCCTATCAGAAATGTACAAAAGGTCTTTTGGTAGAAATCATTCCAGAAATATTGTTAAAAACTTTACAACTTTGAAGCTTTTAGCATTCCTGTAAGAACAATATTATATAATTAATTATTTCAAAGTACAATGGTGGTTCCTATTATGTGTTAATAAATAACTCAGACAAAAATAAACATGCAGCTTGCCCATGTAACTTTATTTTCTTTCTCTCAGTTGCAGAGGTTAAATCCAAGTATCTTCACAGAGTGATATTACTCCATTCTCCTTTCGCTGTCATGACAGGTAGAAGGAAATCACTAAGTTACTCACAGAGCCTAAAAGCCAGAGAGTAAAAGTTCTAGAAAACACTTGTTAAAATATTTCCTGGCTTATGGTACAGAGAATAAAATAAAAATTCCTTTAGACACAGAACTTAGTACAAAAAGTTTGAAGCACAAACAAGGTCAGTAAAATCATTGTTCATTTTCCTTGGAAAAGATACAAAGCCTAGAAATAAAGTCCAGGAGAAAACTGAGCTTGAAAAAGAAATTAATTTTACTGTGATAAAACAGGCTTAGCAATAACCACTCTGTCACTTGCCCAGGGCAGCTGAACATTTGTATCAGATAAAGGAACAATAAAGAATTCTGACTATTTTATTTACTCTTACGGGAAGGGTTGACTGGTTGGGAAAAAATCAGAAATTGGTAAGCATTTTAAATTTATCTTCATGTTTGTATAAGAAAGATGTGGGAACAAGAAAACTAAAAACCTCAGAGGGTGTTAAGAAAACAAAAAAGATGCAGCCTTTTAAAAACAAAAGCAAAGCATGAACCGCGTCGTGCAGACCATTCCCTGGTTTGAACAAAGGAGAGTCACCATATATATGAAAGTGTAGCAGCAACGAAGGTGAGGATGGTAATGCAATTACTAAGCAAAGTCAACGTAGCAATGCTAAAGCAGAGTAAAAGGTTCACTCTCAAGCAAGAGCAGGAAGCCTTTGGAGCCCAGAGGCCTGTGAGGAGCCCTCTGCACTTCCCTGGTATCTGGCTTTTGCCTGAGCCTCACCCTGAAATACTACCCTGGAAGCCTGTCCCTTGCATTGGACCAAATGGTAACAATAAAGCTCTTTGCAGCAAAAAAGAAAAGAAAAAAGAAAAAGAAAAATAAGAGACAAAGGCAACATTACTCATAACAAATCTACCAAAGGAAAAAGGATAAAGGATTACTTATATGTAAGAAAATATCTGTTAAGGAAATTCTAATTCTGAGAGGGAAGCCCACATAGTAGGAGAAGTTTCATGGATCAGAGAGGAACACAAACAACTCAGTTCAAAATGTTTAGAATTAGTAGGAAAAAATTATTTTAACTTTATATTTCTTTAAAATAATTCAGATATTAGAGAATAGCTGCTCATTTACGTTTTTCAACAAAGAGTCCTATCATAAAATGGGTGAGAGTCAGAAATAAAAATTAGTATTTTTTTTTTTTTACTAACACAGACTGTCATATTTCCCATAGAACTTGCTTGGTAACATTTAAACAAATGAGCTTCCTGATAACACTAAAGGCATCTAATGGTGAAATAGTACTGTCGTTTGGAGGACTGACTTCCACACCAAAAGCATTAAATTATTTCAGACCGATAAGATGCCTTTTTTATAGTTGGCTCAATTATTTAAAAGGAAATATTGAAAAAGTAGAGAGCAGGGACAGTTGTGGAATATGGAAAGAAAACCTAATTAGCTTCTAGAATGGTGCCTCACTTTTTTCATCTGTAAAATGGGAATAAGAAAATCTATCTTTTGGGTACTTTAGGTCAAGATGGCAGTGTAGGCAGACATGGCTTGCCTCTTTGCACAACCACATCAAAATTACAACTAAAATATAGAACAGCCATCACTCAGGAATGTCAGAAATCGACTGAATGAAAGTCTGACAACCTTGAAATAGAGTTGAATGGCAGTCTGACAACTATGGAATTAAAGAAACCACATCCACCCATACTGCAGGAGGGGCGCAGACACAGAATGGACTGGTGCCACACTCACGTGACTACCTTGGAGTAAGGAATCCCAGACCCACACCAGGCCCCCCAGCCCAGGACTTCAGTGTCAGGAAGGTAAGTCCCCACAACTTCTGGCTGCAAAACCCAGCAGGGATTGAGTCCGTGGAGAAATGCTGGAACCCCAAGCAGTTCCTCTTAAAAAAACCACACACGGACTCACCTTCTCAGACTCTCCCCCTCCAAGCTTCCAGCAGCTTGAAAGGCATCACTGGTAGACAGGGAGAAACTGAAATGTCTGGCATCAGGGAAAGCAGAGAGCATTGTCTCTTTGCTGAACCCTCCTCCCACAGAACTGGCAAGCTGGTGCCATATCTGAAACTCCATTAATCTGGCTAACGCTGTTTGACTTGCCTTGGAGATTCCCAGAAGCTCTGCCCCACCCTAGTTATAGGCCTGCCCAAGTCGCTTTTCCATAAGAATGTCTTGTCTTGGCTCCTAAATCCTATCTTACAAGCAACAGCTGGCTTCAGTGAGACCTAGTGGCAGCCAAATTAGATTCACAGCTTGGCTTCACCTGGGAATCTCAAGTCCAGCACAAGTAGCAGCCTTTTCAGACTGCTTTACAGCTCAGACAAGGTGACCCTGGGCAAAACACAGGTGGGGGCTGACCTTGGCCTGCACCACCCAGGAAACCCCAGGGCCAGCACACCCAGTAGACAGCTACAGACCAGGCTGGAGCACCACCACCCTGCCCCTGCACAGCTTATCCTCCATGGAGGGCGGAAGGTGGTCATCAGTGGTGACAGCCAATACTTGCAGCTGAGTGGCCTGGGTAAATCCCTCCCGTTGATCTACCAACAGCAAGCAAGACTCAACTTCAAGAGGACGGTGGTCTTACAGCCTTTCAAGGCCAGGCAGGTTAACTTGGGATTCGGGCGGACAGATGAAAATGTGCAAGACTGTGGGAATGCCTGACATATCTTTATTCAAGGATGGGGTGATTCATACACGCCACAAGCCGTGTGTTGCACTGGCAGGGAATCCCAACTCCCTTATATACTAAATGCACATGAAGCCAGCAGGGTACCAAGATACTGTGTAACAAAGCATGATTCTGTGCATGCGGGCCCGTTCCCAAGACTATGGGCATACTGCTTATCGGGTCCATTCTCAAGGCTGTGAGAATGCTGCTTATCTTGGTTGCCCAGACATCTGGGTGAGGGAGCCTGACTGACTCCGTTTACCCTACTATGGTGTGCTCAGCTCACATGAAGGGCACACCTTGAGCACCCAGCTTGGGTGATAGGGGAGGCTGTTCCACTGGACCCTACAGGACTACCTACCAAGGCCACACTACCAAGACATGGAGTTAAAGCAGCTCTACCTAATACATAGAGACAAACACAGGGAGGCTGCCAAAATGAGGAGACAAAGAAACATGGCCCAAATGAAAGAACAGATCAAATCTCCAGAAAAAAGAGCTAAACAAAATGGAGAAAAGCAATCTATCAGATGCAGAGTTTGAAACACTGTTTATAAGGATGCTCAGGGAATCAGCATAAAATAGACACAGTTAGAAACAAAGGATACACTAGTTGAAAATAAAGAACAATTTATAGGGAAACAACAGTAGAGTGGATGAAGCCAAAAATCAAATCAATGATACGGAACCTAAGGAAGAAAAAACAACCAATCAGAACAATAAGAAGAAAAAAAGAACACCCCCCCCCCACCAATGAGGGTAGTATAAGCAGCCTCTCCCAGCCTCTTGGACAACTTCCAGAGGTCCAAGATTCACCTCATAGGGGTGCCAGAAAGTGAAGACAAAGAACAAGATATTGGAAGACTAACTGAAAAAATAGTGAAAGAAAACTTCCCTAATTTAATGAAGGAAATAGATGTACAAGTCCAGGAAGCACAGAGAGTCCCAATTTTGATGGATGCAAAGAAGTCGATTCCAAGACACATCATAATTAAAAGACCAAAGGTTAAAGATGAAGAGAAAGTAGCAAGAGAAAAGAAATTAGTTACCAGGGGGTTGCGATTTGGGAGGGGGGATGGGGAAAATCAGTGAAGAGGTGAGGTGATTAAGAAGTACAAATAGATAGTTACACAATAGCCATGAGGTTGTAAAGTACAGTGTAGGAAATATAGTAGCCAAAGACCTCATACACATGGCCCATGGAGATGAAAAAAGGCCAGGGATTGCCTGAGGGAGTGGGGGTGCTGGGTGGAGGAGGTAAAAGGGAGAAAATCAAGACAAGTGTAATAGCATAATCAACAAAATATAAGCTGGATACAAAGTCCATATCCAGAAATCAAAGGCATTTTTGTACACCAACAATGAAACAGCAGAAGCAGAAATCAAGAAAAAAATCCCATTCAATATAGCAAAAAGAAAAATAAAATACTTAGGAATAAACCTAACCAAGGACGTAAAAGACCTGTATGCAGAAAACTACACAACATTGAAGAAAGAAATCAAGAAAGATATAAACAAATGGAAACATATAGCGTGTTCATGGATCAGAAGAATTAACATCATCAAAATGTCCACACTACCCAAAGCAATTTACAAATTCAATGCAAGACCTATTAAAGTACCAATGGCATATTTCACAGACATAGAACAAACACCTCAAAAATTTATATGGAACCATAAACGACCCCAAATAGCTGCAGCAATTTTGAGAAAGAAGGGCAAAGTAGGAGGCATCACAATACCTGATACCAAACTGTATTACAAGGCCACTGTAATCAAAACAGCCTGGTACTGGCACAAAAACAGGCACATGGACCAGTGGAATAGAACAGAGAGCCCAAAAATGAACCCAAGTCTCTACAGTGAATTAATATTCGACAAAGGGGGCAGCAACATAAAATGAAGTAAAAATAGCCTCTTCAACAAGTGGTGTAGGGAGAACTGGACAGCTACGTGCAAAAAATTGAAACTCAAGCACCAACTTACACCATACACAAAAATAAATTCAAGGTGCATAAAAGATTTAAATATAAGCCATGACACCATTAAAGTCCTAGAGGAGAACATAGGCAGGAAAATCTCATATATTTCACACAGCAACATTTTTACTGATATGTCCCCTAAAGCAAGGGACATAAAGGAAAGAATGAACAAATGGGATCTCATCAAAATAAAAAGCTTCTGCATGGCTAAAGAAAACACTATTAAAATAAAAAGAGAACCAACTGTATGGGAAAACATATTTGCCAATGATACCCCAGACAAGGCTTTAATCTCCAAAATATGTAAAGAACTTACACGACTCCACTCTAAGAAGACAAGCAACCCAATTAAAAAATGGACAAAGGACTTGAACAGACACTTCTCCAAGGAGGACATACAGTGGATCCAGAGACACATGAAAAGATGCTCAGTATCACTAGCTATCAGAGAGATGCAAATTAAAACCACAATGAGATGTCACTTCACACCAGTCAGAATGGCCATCATAAACAAAGCAACAAACAACAAGTGTTGGAGAGGTTGTGGAGAAAAGCAGACCCTAGTGCACTGTTGGTGGGATTGCAGACTGGTACAACCACTATGGAAAGCAGTATGGAATTTTCTAAGAAAACTAAAAATGGATCTGTCTTTTGACCCAGCAATCCCACTGCTAGGATTATATCCTAGCGACCCTGAAACACCAATCCAAAAGAACCTGTGCACCCCAATGTTCATAGCAGCACAATTTACAATAGCCAAGTGTTGGAAGCAACCTAGGTGCCCATCAGTAAATGAATGGATCAAGAAACTATGGTACATTTACACAATGGAATTCTATGCAGCAGAAAGAAAGGAGGAGCTCCTACACTTCCTGATAGCATGGATGGAACTGGAGAGCATCATGATAAGCCAAATAAGCCAGGTGGTGAAAGACAAATACCTATGATCTCACCTTTAACAGGAACCTAATCAACAAAACAAACAAACAAACAAGCACAATATAACCAAAGACACCGAAATTGAGAACAGGCTGACAGTCACCCAAGGGGAGAGGGGAGGGAATTTCAGGGGAGAAGGGGAAGGGTTTACAGGAACAAGTATAAAGGACACATGGACAAATCTAGGGGTGGTAGAAATGGGAGGGAGGTGGGGAGGGCTGGGGAGGTGGGCTGGGCTGGGAGTAAAAGACAGAAAACTGCACAAGAACAACAATAAATATGTATATATACACAAATAAAAATAAACAAAACTTCTGTTGAAAAAAAAATCTATCTTTTGGGTTCTTATGGTGCAAATCCAGTGTACTACAACCCAGTAGTGATGGTATAAGTTGCCTGTGGGCTTATTATCAGGAACAAGCCCCTCAGAGTGATCCTTCCTGTTTCGGAGGAGCCCCAAGGGGCTGCCTAGGTTAGCTTGGGACATTGCCCTCTCGCCCCTGTTTCAGCCTCTCTGTCAAGCTGACACAGTGTACCTCAGAGTCAAGGCTCTCAAGGTGTTGTCTTCCCTCTCACCCAAGTGGTGAACAACTTCTTTCTTCCTCACAACATGATGGAGACCAGCATGTGACTTCGTATGACATTTAAGGACACCAAAATAACATGCAACTTCCACACAGTTCCAGCCCCATTCTAGGGCTGCTCAGAGTGACCACTCCCAATCTTTCTCCTAACCTGCCTCCTGAGGCAGCCTGTCTCAGTGAGCCCTTTGGGAAATAGGGGTATAAAAGATTTATTGGGGAATGAGATCTGTGGGAAGAAAAGGAAGGAACTGGGATTGAGTAAGAGCGATGAGACTGAGATGCATATCTGGCAAAGACTCTCTTAGCCAATAGGAGCTCCAGAGCAAATACTGTCTTTGCTGAGGTAGACCTGAAGCAGTTAACACCTGGAAGCTGTCAGCTGACAGTACCCCTCAGAGCTGGGCAATGAGTCATTCTTAAAGGAATCTCTGAGAAGCACACATTCCCATCTGCCACACCACTCAGCACAGGTAGTTACCCACTCCAAATCATCAGAAATGCCCCAGCCACACCTTGCCTCCCATTCTGGCCAAACTGCCCCCTAACTCCAGAGAGCAGAGAAAATTGAAGGCCTTATTCCTATATCCTCATGCCCTGCCAAGACGGACCTCTCCCTCGCAGGACTGACAATCAGAATGTCTGTACCACTCATAGGAAACCCCACTGCCATCCGCAAAATTGTGGCTCATCTATGACCCTAATAAGACAATCACAAAAAGTCTAATATTAGTACACAGATGTTCCTCAACTCACATGAGGTTACATCTCAATAAGCCCATGGTAAATTGAAAATACTCTAAGTCACAGGGGGCAATCACAAGGCCGGAGGGCCGAATCCGGCCCTCCCCCTTGTTTTATCCCGCCCAGCACCTTGTTTCTACCCAGCAGCAGCGCTGAGCTCTCGCTTAACTGTTTAAGGAGTAGTTACATTTATACAGTCCTAAAATTACATTTGGCCCTTTGAAGGCAACCGCAAGGCTGATGTGGCCCCTGCTGAAAATGAGTTTGACACTCTTGTTCTAAATCAAAAATGCATTTAATATACCTAACCTACTGACATCACAGCTTAGCCTAACCTACCTTAGACTTGCTCAGAATACTTACATTATCAGGATGTAACCTCATCATGAGTCAAGGGGCATCTGTAATTGCCTTCCTCTTCTTATTGCCAGAAGCAGGAGACTCACATGGGCATTTTTGTAGACACAGTGGGGTGTGAAAACACAAAATACAATATTCAAAAAACACTAGCAATGTAGTACTCAAGACAGAATGTTGGTTGTGTGCCCTCGTGACCGCATGGCTGAGGAGAAGACATGGCTCACTGTGCAGCATTGCCCGGCATCAAAAGAGGGGTGTGCCACATATCACTAGCTTGGGAAAAGATCAAATTTCAAAATTTGAAGTATGGATTCTACTCAATGAGTGTCACTTTCACATCATCATAAAATTGAAAAATCTTATATTGAAACATCATAAATTGGGGATAATCTGTATTCCCTAAATATGGGTTATTCTATTTTGAAAAGTACCATGTATGGCCTATTAACAGCTAATCCAACTGGCACAGTGCCAATTTTGGTAAAGATACTTACCTGTTTCTTCTCTTCAAGGGCGTCATAATCTTGGAATTCATCCTGAATTTCATCCAAGGAAGCTTATTAAAAATGAACAATATATGTAAAAAGTGCCTTTGCTTTTTATGTAAATGCAAGAAAATATCTATATACTGCCAAATATTTATGGGTGTATGAAAACTTTCTTGACTGAATTTGTCACTCCCGTTCTAAACATGACTATCAGGTACTTTCAAATAGTGAGTAATTATCAGGAACAAGGCAAAGTTCAAGAAGAGAACATTAAAAGCATTTTCTGATTCTCCTCTTCACATTGTATATTTAATATGGTTAGTCCTAAGCTCAAATACAGATTTATTTCCAAAAGTTAATAGTAAGACATTTGTTTGCAACTTAAAGTATATTTCCCATTAAAACCATGCTACAGATAGCATGCACTTTCTTGAGTGAACCCACAAAAGGCAAATTATCTGAAACTGTAAAGACTTTTTCTTCTATTACAAAATATACTTAGAGATATACTGCATATCAAAACATTTTTATTTTTAAAATATTTTACTAATTCATTTTTAGAGAGAAGAGAAGGAAGGGAGAAAGAGAGAGAGAGAAACATTGATATGAGAGAGAAACATCGATCATATGCACCTGTACCTGGAACCAAACCCACAACCCAGGCATGTGACCTGATGGGGAATTGAACTGGCAAACTTTCACTTTGTGGGATGATGCCCAACCAACTGAGCCACACTGGTCAGGGCTCAAAACATTTTTAAACACATGTATTATTTAACCTGTTCACAACACAACATGGCTACCTACAGTATAAAGAAGACTCAAAGATGGGAACAACAAGTATAGATAATACAGATATACTATCTATATACATTATAGATAGTAAAATATCTATAATACTCAAAAAGGAGGAGGGGACAAGGGCCTTGGAGGGGGAATGTGAGGAGAAAGGTTGGACAAATTTTCCTCCTCCTCTTTTCCAGTTCTGATTTTCACCATTCCTTAATTTCTCCAGTCCCTCTCAATTACCTTGCAAACAGAAACGCATGCTGTTGGTATGAGAAGAGCAGTAAGGGAAATTTCTCTTGCTCTCTCTTTCCCTTCTTCCTCCAGTGCCATCACTACCTCCATTTTTCTCCCTGTTCTTCTCCATCTTCTCTCTCTCTTTCTCAAAAGCCTCCCCATTCTTCTTTGTCCTGATCAACATGCACCATTATTCCTTGTGTTGTATTGTTTTCACCTTTAGATTCCTCTCCAGTTTATCTCCTTGTTTGTATCCCATGGCCATTGCTTGCCTCATGCTCTCACCATCTCTCACCTGCAATCCCCATGATTCTCCCTGTCTCTACTGCTCCTCATCCATCTTCATCCTGTAAGACAAATTCCATCGTGTTGCTCTCCTACTCATGGACCCTGATACTTTGGGGATAAAATCTAAACTCCTTATATCTGGGTCCTTCCTACCTCTTGAGCATCATCTCCTTGCCACCCCTCCATCCATTACCTCTGACTGATTCCTTACTTGGACCCTCAGACTGGGTTGAGCAGGCCTCCTTCAGCTTCTCCCAGCCTGTGAGCACCTTGAGGAGAGACACCAAGTCTTTTATCTATAATACAGTGTTGCTGAATTAAGTACACCCTACTACCAGTTTTGGATACAGTGACAGGTAAAGTGGGATCTGGGAATAAGGTGAGAAGGGACCAGGAGTGACTAAGGATAAGAAATGCAGCATGTGAGAGAGAGATGCGTCATTTTGGGTGGCAGAGGATCTCAATTAGCATGAGGGAAAGGAGTCCTAGTGAGAGGGTCATTCTCAGGAGCTGATGAAAGAGAAGACTGCTTTTATAGCAGCTGCTAGAGCACAGGCGAGAACTTGGGTTAAACTGGGCGTAAGTAAGCCAGAAACGTTCTATACCCTTGTAATATATCACAACATAAAAAAAAAAGCTATCTGGGCTCTAATTAGTATCTGGGCTCTAATCCTTTAGTCTAATAAGCTCAATTGAAAAATGAGTGCTGTAATTCTTGTGAAAACACTTCCTATGATACTCTTCTAAAAGTAAATGTAGATAAATTCTACATATATATGTATCTCTATATATGCATTATATATAGTTATATATAATATACATTCTGAAACAAACTCTGCTGAGTGTGTATAATAAAGAGTAGTAGCTAACACTTTCTTTTGCATGGGGAGCTGCTCCTTCAGTCTACAAAACTTTTTCCTCCCAAGCAAGTCTTGTTCTTAAAAATAGCACTTTTTCAAAATAAGAGCAACAAAACTAGACCCAGATACCTGGTAACAGAAACATTTGCTTAAGAATTTACCTGCCCTGGCTGGTGTAGCTCAGTGGATTGAGCGCAGGCCTGCGAACCAAACGATCGTGGTTCGATTCCCGTCAGGACACACGCCTGGGTTGCAGGCCAGTTCCCAGCAGGGGACACACGAGAGGCAACCACACATTGATACTTCTCTCCCTCTCTCCTTCCCTTCCCCTCTAAATATAAAATAAATAAAATCTTCTAAAAAAAGAATTTTTCCTCCTTAGGAGTTGGGGGTGTCCATGCATTAATTATGTCAGGCTACAAGGGAAACACTGATTTACTAATTCTGGACTGGAAATTCTTTTTTCCCTATCCAAACCTGCTGACCCATAGAAATAACAAAAACATAAAATCTATCAAGGTCTACATAAATATGTAATTTAATGTGGGTTTTAAAAAGAGAAATAGAAAGTATTCTATTTCATGCTTTAGCATAATAAATATTTAATAAATACAGCACATTTAAAAATACTTTTGTTCTTTCTTCCAGTGACAGGGAAGGCAGAGGATAAGGAAAAATGAGGAAGAGAACAGAATTGCAAATAAATGAGAGGGAGAGATGCAGAGCCAGATAGATGCAGAGAAGTCAATATACAAATGGAAACGTAAAGAAAGGCAAAAGCAGAGCCAGATAGGGAGATGCAGAGGTTTCAAAGCTCAGTAGGAGGTGGTTAGCACTAATCCAGCTGAGGAACAGCAAGGGAGGGACAGCGTAGGGGTAGGGAGGGACAGCAAGCTCTGTCTGGGACATACCGTGTTTGAAGGACTCAAAGGAGGTTCTAATTCAATAATTGGAAATATAAAACTCAGAGCTAAAGATTTAAATTTGGAGTTCATCCCTTTAGAAATAACAACTAAGTCTGTGAGCATGAAAAGAAAAAGGCAGACCAAAAGGCCGCTCGCTGGTTGAATTCCCAGTCTACAGCACATGCCTGGGTTACAAGCCAGGTCCCCAGTAGGGGGCACTCGAGAGACAACCGCATGTTGATGTTTACCTCTCTTCCTCCCTTTCCTTCTCTAAAATAAATAAATAAAATCTTTTAAAACAAATAATGACTTCATTAAACTATTGTAATAACTTGGTTTTAGAGGAAGCAATAGAACGGAGCATGCTACATTATTTTGCAATATTTTGGTTTGACATTTTGTGATACATTGATCTAAATGCCTATTTATAGCTATATTTATAGCTATTTTTTGTTTTATGGTAAAGATTCTCACAAAGATACACAGAATCAAAGGGCAAAGTGCATCATTGACAGCACAAACTAAATATCAATATTCATTTCTCTGTTCTATACTTTAATTATGCAAAAGTTTTTGTTGAAACGCAGATGATCGATTTCTGTCTTCACTGATATCAATTGGTTATTCTTGAAAATTAATTAGAAAACGTTGTTCAAAAATGGGTTCAAATTTCACCGAGTCTCTTCATTTGATAGATTTTTAAATCAGTTAGAAAATTATATTTCCAAGATTTCAGGTGTGCAGATAAGAAAATTTTTGTAGGTGTCATTTTTACATTGATTAGAGAGCAAAATCATTTAATGATGGAAAGAAACATCGCCAACTTCTCTTTTCAAAATGCTCTGTTCACAACACAAATTTATTTTGAAAGGTAGTTGATTTCCCTTGCTTTGGCTGACTTCACATTGGATCCTATTAGGCTGTTGTTTCCCTTCCCGCTGTGGCTGATGGAAGAGCACTTACTGAAAGGTCGGTTCTGCCAGTTCATCTTCCCTTGGCTCAGAATATTAGTACCGCCTGCAATCAGTTGCCTCTTTGCAGTGATTTTTAAAATCCTTTGTCTGTTTTCTGAGAGTTAGTTTGCTTAAAACTAGATATTATAATCCACAAAGTCCGTGTAAACAGTAGCTAGTGGTAACACGCTGAAAGCAAGTGAATGAATGAGATCACAAAGGTCAGCTCCTCACTCCACGATTCTCTGTCTTCCCCGGGGCGTCTCGTGCACCTCACATGACACAGATGGGGCAACAATGTCATTCTGTGTGTAAATATTAGTAAAG
Organism: Anoura caudifer; assembly: GCA_004027475.1. NCBI lineage: Eukaryota > Metazoa > Chordata > Mammalia > Chiroptera > Phyllostomidae > Anoura > Anoura caudifer. The sequence goes on along the minus strand of PVKU01002317.1, from coordinate 110,593 downwards.
CCTTTAATGTAGATTTCAAAATAATAATCTTCTTCTCGTCTTTAGACTTAAAAATATTCAAATAGGATTTCTATTATTTTGTCCCTGTACCCCAGTGGTTTTTATTCCAGAACTCAGGGATGTGGAGAACACTGCCCGAATCAGTAGTTCTGAAATGTCAGTGTCTAAGAATCTTTTGAAGGTTACTTATTTATTTATTTATCAAGTTTATTGAGAAATAATTTACATATAGTAAAATTTACCTATTTAGTTATGTAGTTCTGTGAGTTTGGACCACTGAATATGCAACTACAACTACAATGAAGATATAGAAAATTTTTATCATCCCCACAAATTACCTTGTGACCCTTTGTAGTTCATCTTTTTCCACTATTTGCAGCCCCTGCCAACCACAGATGTGATTTCTGTCCCTATAGTTACACATTTTTAATTGAGATAAAATTCATATAACTTAAAATTGACCATTTAAATAATTTTTAAGTGCTTAAATATATTCATAATGTTGTACAACCATCACCACTACCCAATGCTAGGAGTTTTCATCATTTGTGAAAGAAATTCCATAGCCATTAAGCAGTCTGGAAATATTTATTTTAAAAGCTTGTTAAACATGCAGATTCCCAAACATGGGTTGGGACTTTAGAATCTGCATCATGCCCTGGCTGGGTAAGCTCAGCTGTTTAGAGTGTCGTCACGCTACTCCAAGTTTGCAGGTTCGATCCCCAGTCAGGGCACATGTAAAAGTCAACCGATGAATTCATAAATAAGTGGGAAGTGTTTCTCTCTCAAATCAGTAAAAAAAAAAAAAAAAAACCAAAACCATTTAAAAAGTATTCTTAGCCCTGGCTGGTGTAGCTCAGTGGATTGAGAACGGGCCTGTGAGCCAAAGGATCACGGTTCAATTCCCAGTCAGGGCACATGCCTGGGTTGCAGGCCAGTTCCTGGCAAGGGATGCATGAGAGGCAACCATACATTAATATTTCTCTCCCTCTCTCCCTCTCTCCTTCCCTTCCCCTCTAAAGATAAATAAATAAAATGTTAAAAAAACACTATTAAAAAATAGTATTCTTAAAAATGAACCTGCATCTTTAACAAGTCCTCAGGTCTTTCTGACCCAAGTGACCCTAAAATCACATTTTGAGTAACTCTCTTCTAAAGATAAAACTATTGTAATACAACACAATACAGTTTAATTTTAGAAGAGACACACATGTAGTAACTGGACTGTTTTCTCTGAATACTTCCTGTATCTCCCTAGGACCTCACCATATTCTTCTAACAAATGAGGTCTCATTGACATTAACAATTTAAATTTTTCTTTCCTTAAATCCACTGTTCATTCAGTACCTGTGTCTCCTCAGAAAAGACTGGATTATTTCTGAGCCTCTGCGATGGATGTTTCTCATCTCTTTGCCCTGCTGTCTAATCACAAAGTCACTTGAAGGCTCCTCCTAGTGTCATAAGTCATGGTGGCCGTACCAAGAACATCAAAGTTCATGGTGAGAATGCTGTCTTCCAAGCTTCCTGATCATAGGAAGGGTTCCCTGGAAACAGACTCTGAGATGGAGAATTGCAAGTAAAAGGTGTTTTGAGAGGGGCAGTACTCTCAGGATCTACACCCGTAAAGAAGTAAGAAAGGCAGATTGAGCAGAGGCAGAGGCCAGGAGTTCAGCTAGTCCTGTGATCAAATTGAGAGGAAGGATGGCCTTTCGGTGTTCTTCCATATTGAGGCAAGCTAGCTGGGCCTTTGTATTCCTGCAGTAACCAGTCATTGCCTATAGACTGCCCCAGGGGCAGGGGAGGGAAGCAATTCCCTGTGGTAGAGAGCATGGTCTTGTGAGGGGCACAGCTGTGAGTCATCAGCAGCTGGTATCCTAGTACCTAAGGTGGGGGGTGTTCAGGCCCTGAAGAGGGTATCAGCAGAACACTAGAGTATGCACTACAGTCCCACTCTTAGGCCTCTTACACCCAGGTGCTTTCTTAATATGTAAATTCATTTTGCCTGGAAATGGTTTACTCAGGATTCTGGTTGGTCTTCTTTCCAGGGAATTTATAAGAAAAGTTCAGTAGAAAGAACAAAAGTCCTGCTGATGCAGTTGATCTAGGGGCTGTAACTCAGGGGTGTGAAACTCATTTTCACCGAGGACCACATCAGCCTTGCGATTGCCTTCAAAGGGCTGACTGTAATTTTAGGACTGTATAAATGTAACTACTCCTTAACAGTTAAGTGAGAGCTCAGCACTACTGCTGGGTAGAAACAAGATGCCAGGCTGAATAAAACAAGGTGGAGGGCCGGATTGGAGGGCCGGATTTGGCCCTCCGGCCTTGTGTTTGCCACCTATGTGTTAGTCCTTTAGATTAGGATTACTCAATATAGGCACAATGGACATTTTAGGCCAGATAATTCTTTGTTGTAAACGGTTGTCGTATTCAGTGTAGAATGTTCAATTTAGTAGTATCCCTAGCCTGACCCACAAGATGTCAGAACTACCCTAGTTCCAATTCTGAAAATCAGAAATGTCTCCAGACATTGCCAAATGTGTTTGGGTGGCAAAACTGCTACTTATTGAGAATCATTGATTTCAATGGTGATTGCTCCCAGGGTTTTTTTGTTTTTGTTTTTGTTTTATCATTTTTCAAGTACACTTATCTCCATTTTCACCCCGTCACGCAGCCCCTGCCCCACCCATCACTTCCCCCCACTTTGGCTTTGTCCATGTGTTCCTTATAGGTGTTCCTTAATGGCCCTTCCCCTATTTTCCCCCATTATCCCTTTCTCCCCTCCTCTCTGGTTACTGTCAGTTTGTTCTTTATTTCATCATCTCTGGTTGTATTTTGCTTGCTTGTTTGTTTTGTTGATCAGGTTCCACTTATAGGTGAGATCATGTATTTGCCTTTCACCACCTAGCTTATTTCACTTAGCATAAAGCTCTCCAGATCCACCCATGCTGATGCAAAAGGTGGGAGCTCCTTCTTTCTTTCTGCTGCATAGAATTCCACTATGTAAATGTACCATAGTTTTTTGATCCATTCATTTACCGATGGGCACTTAGGTTGCTTCTAGCACTTGGCTATTGTAAATTGTGCTTTTACAAACATAAGGGTGCATAGGTTCTTTTGAATTGGTGTTTCAGGATTCTCAGGGTATAATCCCAGCAGTGGACTTGCTGGGTCAAAAGACAGTTCCACTTTCAGTTTTCTGAGGAAGTTCCATACTATTTTCCACAATGGATACACTGTACATTTTTTCTAACAGTGCACTGGGGTTCCCTTTTCTCCACAACCTCTCCACCACTTGTTCGTTGATTTGTTTATGATGGCCATTCTGACCAGTGTGAGGTGGTACTTGCTGTGGTTTAAATTTGCATCTCTCTGATAGCTAGTGATGATGAGCATCTTTTTATATGTCTCTGGGCTTCATTATGTCCTCCTTAGAGAAGTGCCTGTTTGGTCCTTTGCCCACTTTTTAATTGGGTTGTTTGTCTTCCTAGAGTGGACTCGTGTGAGTTCTTTATAAATTTTGGAGATCAAATCCTTGTCTGAGGTCTCATTTGCAAATATGTTTTCTCATATAGTTGGTTCCCTTTTCATTTAAATGCTATTTTCTTAAGCCATGCAGCAGCTTTTTAATTTGATGAGGTCCCATTTGTTCATTCTTTCCTTTATGTCCCTTGATCTAGGGGGCATATAGGTGAAAATATTGCTGTGTGGAATAGCTGATATTTTCCTGCCTATGTTCTCCTCTGGAACTTTTATGGTGTCACAACTTATATTTAAGTCTATCATCCACCTTGAATTTATTTTTGTGTGTGGTGTAAGTTGGTGCTTGAGTTTCATTTTTTTTGCACATAGCTGTCCAGTTCTCCCAACACCATTTGTTGAAGAGGCTATTTTTACTCCATTTTTTGACTCTGCCTCCTTTGTTGGATATTAATTGACCATAGAGACTTGGGTTTATTTCTGGGCTCTATTCTGTTGCATTGGCCTATGTGTCTGTTCTTATGCCAGTACCATACTGTTTTGATTACAGTGGACTCGTAATATAGTTTTATATCAAGTATTGCAATCCCTCCTACTGTGTTCTTTCTCAATATTGCTGCAGCTAATCAGGGTCATTTATGGTTCCATATAAATTTTTGAAATGTTTGTTCTATGTCTGTGAAATATGTAATTGGTATTTTAATAGGGATTGCGTTGAATCTATAAATTGCTTTGGGTAATATGGGCATTTTGATTATGTTAATTCTTCCAATCCGAGAACATGGTATATGCTTCCAATTATTTGTGTCTCCCTTAATTTCTTTCTTCAGTGTTGTGTAGTTTTCTCAATATAGGTCTTTCACCTCCTTGGTAAGGTTTATTCCTAGTACTTTATTTTTCTTGTTGCTATAACAAATGGGATTTTTTTTTCTTGATTCCTGATTTGGATCTTCCATTGTTGGTGTATAGAAATGTCTTTGATTCCTGAATATTGACTTTGATCCTACTGTTTTGCCAATTTCCCTTATTAGGTTGAGTAGTTTTTTTTGTAGAGTCTATAGGATTTTCTACATACACTATTGTATTATCTGCAAACAGTGCCAGTTTTACTTCCTCCTTTCTAATTTGGATGCCTTTTATTTTTGTTTCTTGTCTAATTGCTGTACCTAGGACTTCCAATACTATTTTGAATAGGAGTGGTGAAAGTGAACATCCTTGTCTTGTTCCTGATCTCAGTGGGAAAGATTTTAGTTTTTGCCCATTGACTTTGATGCTGGCTGTAGGTTTCTCATATATGACCTTTATTATGTTGATGAATGCTCCCTCTACTCCCACTTTCCTGAGTGTTTTTATCATAACTGGGTGCTGTACCTTATCAAATGCTTTTTCCAAATCTATTGATATGATCATGTGATTTTTTTATTTCCTTTTGTTTATGTGATGTATTATGTTTATTGATTTGTGAATATTTTACCATTCTTGCATCCCTGGGATGAATCCCAATTGATGATGGTGTATGGTCTTTTTAATGTATTGCAGGATATGATTTGCCAATATTTTGTTGAGGGTTTTAGCATCTATGTTCATCAGTGACATTGGCCTGTAGTTTTCTTTCTTTATTGTGTCTTTATCTGGTTTTGGGATTAGGATGATGCTGGCTTCATGAAACAAGTTTGGGAATGTTCCCTCTTCTTGGATTTTTTGGAATAGTCTGAGAAGAACTCTTCTTTAAAGGTTTTGTAAAATTCTCCTGTGAAACCATCTGGTTCAGGGCTTTTGTGTGCCAGGAGTTTTTTGATTACTGCTTTGATTTTTGTCAACTGTTATTGGTCTGTTCAGGCTTTTTGCTTCTTCTTCATTCAGTTTTGGGAGATTATATTTTTCTAGAAATTTGTCCATTTTACCCTTATTTTCAAATTTCTTGGCATATAGTTCTTCATAGTAATTTCTTATAATCCTTTGTATTTCTGTGGTATCAGTTGTAATCTCTCCTCTTTCATTTCTGATTTTTTTTATTTGCGTCCTCTCTCTGTTTTTCTTGATGAACCTGCTTAAAGGCTTGTTGATTTTATCTTTTCAAAGAACGAGCTCCTGGATTTATCGATCCTTTGGATTGTTGTTTTAGTCTCTGTTGTTTAATTCTGCTCTGATCTTATTTCCTTTCTTCTACTCACTCTGGGCTTTGTTTGTTGTTGTTCTTCCAGTTCTTGTAGATGAAGGGTTAGGTTGTTTATTTGAAATGTTTCTATCTATTTTAGGTAGGCCTGTATCACTATGAGCTTTCTTCTCAGGACTGCCTTTGCTGTGTTTCATAAGTTTTGGACTGTTGTATGTTAATTTCATTTGTTTCTAGAAACTTTTTGATTTCTTCCTTGATCTTCCTGTTAACCCATTCATTATTTAATAGCATGTTATTCAGTTTCTATGTATTTGAATGTTTTTGAGTTTTTTTTTTTTGAGGTTTGTTTCCAGTTTCAGGCCCTTGTGGTCTGAGAAAATGATTGATATGATTTCAATTCTCTTGAATTTGTTGAGGTTAGTTTTGTGCCCTATTACATGGTCTATCTTTGAAAATGTTCCATGGGCATTTGAAAAGAATGTGTATTTTGCTTCTTTGGGGTGAAAACTTCTACAGGCATCTGTAAACTCCATTTGATCTAGGGTGTTGTTCAATGCCTCAATATATTTGTTGATATTTTGTTTGGAAGATCTATCCATTTTTGACAGTGGGGTGTTAAAATCCCCTAGAGTAAGTGTGTTACTGTCTATGTCCTTCTTGAAGTCCTCCAAGATTTTCCTTATATATTTGAATGTTTCTTTGTTGGGTGCATATTTGTTTACAATGTTTATGTCTTCTTAATGGATTATTCCCTTGAGTATCATGAAATACTTTTCAGTGTCTCTTTTTATGGTCTTTGTTTTGAAGTCTAGCTTTTCTAATATAAGTATTGCTACACTAGCTTTTTCCCCCCTGTCCATTTGCTTGGAATATTTTTTTTCCAACTCTTCACTTTCAGTCTGTGTAGGTCTTTTGTTCTGAGGTGGGTCTCTTGTAGGCAGCATATGTGTGGGTTACATTTTCTTATCCATTCAACTATCCTGTGTTTTTTGATTGGAGCATTTAATCCATTGACATTTAAGGTTATTATTGACAGGTAGTTGTTCATTTCATAATCCCCCCCCCCCTTTGTACTTGTGTTCCTGTCTCTCTCACTCTTTCTCTTTCTTTTCTTATAGCCATCCCCTTGGCATATCTTGCAGAACTGGTTTGGTGGAGGTGTATTCTTTCAGCCTTTTTTTTGTCCAGGAAGCTCCTTATTTCACCTTCCATTTTAATTAGGACCTTGCTGGATAGAGTAGTCTTGGTTGCAGACCTTTGTTTTTCATTACTTGGAATATTTTTTGCCATTCCCTTCTGGCTTGCAGTGTTTCTATTGAGAAGTCAACTGCTAGCCTTATCTGAACTCCCTTGTATGTTACTTCTTGTTTCTCCCTTGCTGCTTTTAAGATTCTCTCTTTGTCTTTAAAACCTGGCATTTTAATTATGACATATCTTCGAGTAGGCCTCAGGTCATCTTAATTGGGACCCTCTCTGCTTCCTGAACTTTTGTGGCTTTTTCCCTCTCTGGGTTTGGGAAGTTTTCTGTCATTATTTTTTTAAACAGGGTTTCTATCCCTTGCTCCTTTTCTTCTCCTTCTTGTATTCCTGTGATTCAAATGTTGCATTTCATGTTATCTTGCAGCTCCCTTAAGATATCTTTATATTTTTGGAGTCTTTTTTCATATAGCCATTCTACCTGGGTGTTTCTTTTACCTGTCTTCCAGCTCACCAATTCGGTCCTCTGCTTCATCCAGCCTCATTGTAATTTCTTCTAGTGTGTTTTTTATTTCAGAAATTGTATTCTTTATTTCTTCCTGGTTCTTGTTTATAGTTTCTGTTTCCTTTTTATACTGTTGTAGTTCTCACTCAGTTCCTTATAGTTGTCTGTGAGTTCTTTGAAGATCCTTATAACCATTCTTTTGAATTCTATATCCGATCATTTGTTTGCCTCCATTTCATTTAGCTCTTCTAGTGGGGAGTCTTCCATTCCCTTTGCTTGCAGGTTCTTTCTTTGTCTCCCTATTTTAGGTGACTGTTCTTGTTTGTTTCTGAAATTCCTGATGCTCTGCTTTGCTAGCTGTCTTTGTAGGGTGAACTTCTATGGTAGGAATTCTATGAGATTCAGTGGAGTGGTTGCTTTGATCTCCTTGTCTGGTTGCTCTAGGTTTGCCCTTTCTTCTGTTTGTGTGGGCTCTCTTGTTGTACCTGGGTTTTACCTGTTTGCAGTTCCTTTGTTGGTGGGTTCTCTCCTCCATTGGTTTTACTGGTGTTCACAACTCCCACTTTATCGTATGTGGTCAGTGGCAGGGCAAGGCAAAATGGATCAAGACAGTGGGAGAGTATTCTATGGGATTTAAAGTACCAACAAGTAGAGAACAGATAGGAGATCCTTTGGAGAAGTACAGCGATAACAGTGGTATTTCTCCCAACTAGCCACTTTTTATAAAAGGTGAAAAAGAGATAAGACTCTAATTAGAGGGGAGAAAGAATGTAAGCTGAATATGTAAAACAGAGTGTTTGTGCAAGGTTAGATGGTGAAATATAGTGATTGTAAGGGATAGAAGCTATCCCTTACAGGCATAGTGTGTGAAGGAATAAAGTTAACCACAACAGTAGCAAAGCTCAGGAAGATAATGAAATAAGCCAAGACCAGGCTGGGGTGCTGTGTAGTATTTACAATGGTATGGAACAATATTTTACAATGATATGGAACAGCAATAATGTGACAAGAAATACATGGTCTGAATAAAAAGAATAGAAAATAGAAGACCAAGAGTAGTGTTATTGGAATACAAGTGAAGTGAAAAAACAAAAATTAAAATACAATGTGAAAGGGAGAACAAAGAAAACCAATCAAACAATACAATTAAAGAAAGAAACACAATGAAGAAAACTAAACAGAAAGAACAGAAATAAAAAATAATAAAATAAAATAAATAAAAATAAAAAATAAAATGCAAATTCTGTAGGATAGCAAAGCAAAATTTGTCTGTTTCCCAGTTGGTGTTAGCCTTCTGATCTCTCTCTGGATCTGTCTTTGGTTCTTTGGTCCTTTCGCAGCTCCAGGTCTTACTGTCTTTTTTTCAGGGGAGGGGGAAGCTTCCTGCTGACTTTAAACCCACCAAATGAATTCTGCTGGTCTTCCTGGCTGCTGTAGCCAGAGTGGGGCTGGGCTTCACTTTTTTCTTTTCCTGTAGTTTTGAGACGGTGGGGACTTGGTCTGGGCTGCAATATTCACAGGTGCCCAGCCTCCAGCCCAGGCTGTCTGAGTGCCATGCGGCTCCCACTGTCCATCTATGCCAGGCTGGCACCTTTAATCCACCACGTTGTGCCACCTGTGAGGTGAACTGAGTAGGAGCAACCTGCACCTCCTCCTCCCTCTTTACTGGCCTGGGTGCTGTGCACTCTCAAAGTCCCTTCTGGGCAGTTTAGTTCCCCTATTAAATTAAGTCTCTCTGGGAACTGCTAACTCTCTGAGCCCTTGCTGCCCTCCTCTGATAAGTCCCTATGGTACCCCTCCTCCTCCTTCTTCACTGGCCAGCTACTGGCTACTGCGAGGGAGAGGTCCTAGCACAGTGGCTGCAAGTCATTTTTTTTTTTTTTGTGACTTTCCCTTGGTTGTAGACACAACAGGCTTTTCATACAGCCCAACTCCCTGACCAAGTCCCAAGACTCTCTGGGTCACAGTCAGTCACAGCCCAGCTCATCTCCCATCTCCAGGTGTCTCCCTGCTTCCTGATTTCTCTGGTACTATTGAGCCAGAGACCACAGTCCAAGCTGGGAAAGGCCTCCTGCTTTGTGTCTCCCACTGCATCTTTGTCCCCCCAGCAACTTCAAGCATTCAGGTCTCTCCTAGGTGAGACTGACTTCCCTGCTCTGGAGGGGAGGGAACTGTGAAGTTACCATGGCTGACCTGGCTCTCCTCCAAAGCTCCTACGGCAGCCATGGTCACTGGCGCAGGGCCCACCCAAGGACCTTCCTGTCAGTCTCCGAAATCTCCTTACTGTCCGTTTTTCAGTGTCCTCTGCAATCTTTGGCTTCCAAACTTCATATAAGCTGGGATTCCATTTGCTGTTCACTCTGTTCTTCAGAAGATCAGCTAGGTACCCCAGTTGGGTGCATGAGAAAGTGGGTTAAACTCCCACCTACCTTGGTGCCATCTTCAGGAATACTTCCCAGGGTTTCAACTACCGTACATATGCTAATGTACTCATATTTGTATCTCAGCCCACACCTTCTCCTGAGCTCTAGGCTCACATCACACACAGCTTACTAGACATTGCCAGATTGTCAGGGCAGGAGGAGGGCCCAAATTCAGTTCAAGGTGAGATTCATTGGGTTGGCCAAAGAGTTCATTTAGTTTATTCTGTATAATGGCTCTAGTAGCACTTAGTTGTCTTTAACTTCATTTGAAACAATTTCGTTAGATTGTATTTTGAGAGCTGTCATATAAACATGTATTAAAAAAATCACAATTGGTAAATTTTTGTGCAGCCATTTTAATATTGAAGATGGAAGAAAATATGCAACATTTTTAACATGTTATGCTTTATTTTTTCAAGAAAGGTAAAAATGCAACTGAAATGCAAAAAAAAAAAAAAAAAGATATGTGCAGCGTATAGAGAAGGTGCTGTGACGATCGAACGTATCAAAAGTGGTTTGTGAAGTTTCTTGGTACTATTGACATTTTGGACAAATAATTCTTTGCTGTGTGTCTGTCTTATGTGTTGGAAGATGGTTAGCAGCACCCCAGGCCTCTACCTACTAGAGGCCAATAGCAGGAGATAGCTGACATACTCAAAATATCCAAATCAATAAAGATAAGTGAGAATGAACAATCTTTCTTTTATCTTACAGAAAAAAAAACCCCATAAATGAACTTTTTGGCCAACCCAATACATTCCATCTGCACAAATTCTATTTGGAATTCCATTGCCAGTTTTTTAAAATTCATAAGGGGCACAAACTGTTGTCATTTTTGTGTGTGTGTAGAGAAGTTTAAGAAAAAGAGAAAAAGATAAAATGACAGAATGTTATACTTTTATTTGAAGGCTGTTTGTTTTCCTGGTAATAATGGCTCCTTTGTAACTAAATAGGCAGATCTTTTAGGACTTTAGGGAAATGTAAGAATTCAACAACAGACTTTTAAGTTACCTAAAATTGGTCAAATTGGGTTGTCCTAAATTCATGAATTTAAATGTGTTAAAAAGAGTTCATTCTCTACATATTCTCTTGGTATAGGAATAGAGGTAATGTTCTTCCCCATTATTTTATTATTTTCCCTAATAATAAAATGAATATATGTTTGCAGCAGAAATATTTTGAAACATTAAACAAATAAAAATTTATTATTCATGAACTCACCACCTATATATAACCTAGAATACCTGTAATGAACTAACCACCTATATATAACCTATATCTTTATTATACATTTTCCACTAATTGGAATCATGTTGGATATATAGTTTTGTTTCTTAGCCTTCTAAACATTGTATTCTGAAGACTTTATGACTGTAATATAATTCAGTTAGTCGTTACTATTGAACAATTAGTTTTCAGTATAAATAATGCTACACAAAATACCCTTGGACCAAATCTCTGATAGCAACTCTTTGTATTTCCTAAAGCTACAAATTGTTTCCAGGTCCCTGATGCATGTCATATTGCATCCCAGAATAACTATTTCACTCTACACATCACGGTAATGTAAGATGAGCCTCTTACTGTAGTCTTACCTTTATTATCAAGGCTTTAAAAAAATCTTCGCGTGTCTGAGGTGCACAAGCATTTTTTCATCTTAAGTTTGGCAATGAGATTTGTGTTATTAGCTGTCTTCCAAAGGGTACAATGCCCGTTGTTACAGTGGTAAAGGAAAAGGATTCAGGATGCTCTGCTGCTGGGGCACCCAGGCAGGATGCTGCGGAGAAGGCTGTGAAGAGGGTTGCACGCCAGTGCTTCTTTATATGCGGTTGCCTCCTACAACCTCCCCTGTCTTAGGGGCATGATTATGCTTTTTCTTCCTGCAAATTTTGCTCTCCAAGGATTTCATAGATATTGGGTAAGGCCAAATTTCTTAATCATAGATAGGTATTTAAAATTTGGTTTTGTTTCTTTTACTTACAAACACAGTGATAGGTTTCTTTTACCATACAGGATCTTAAAAGACTTGGAGGGTTGGGAGAAGACTCCTGCCCTGAAGGACTGGGTTGGTTCTGAGAGAGATCAATGCCTGTGCGTTAAGTATCTCTTCCTGAAACCTGACCCACCGAATGTCGGAATAGAGAGAGTAGATAAGTTTGCCTCTGGTGCAGACAAACATGTAGACGAGAGCTTGTGTTCTTTTGTTTTGTTCACGGGTTTTTGATAGGGGCATGGTGATGTAAAATATTTTTTTCTTTTCTTCCACCTTCTCTTTCCTTTCTTCCTTCCTTCCTTCCTTCCTTCCTTCCTTCCTTCCTTCCTTCCTTTTTCAAATTACAAAAATAACATATGCTTATTTGAACCTGCATTTGTCACAACAAACATGTTGTCTTTGTAATTTAAAATAATACCAAAACAAACAAAAAATTTTCCCTTATCCCATCATCCGCCCTCTGAGCTAATCATGTTAGCAGAATGACATGCGACCTTCCCCACCTTTCAGAGCTGGATTCATGCAATATGTACCAACATGAGCCTGGAGGGGCTGTTCACTCTTTTCCTTTTATTGTTATGCCTATTATTATGTCTACTACTATTATTACTACTGTGCTCATCACCTGCAGCTTGCTTTGTTAATGATACATCATTTCAAGTCAACACACATAGACTAACTTACTCCTCCTCCCTTTAAAAATAGTTTTTGACTGAGTAAAGTAACAGGTGCATATGGTACAAACTTCAAACAATAGAAACATATACAGTGAAATATTCATCCACCTCCCACCCCAGACCCCCAGTCTTCTTCCACAGAGGTAACAACTACATACAATAACAGGACTTCAAGAAAACACTATACTTAGGATTATAGTTTTGTTACAAATGATACAATTCAAGAACAGCTAAGTGAAGGGACACATAGGGTGAGATGTGGGAGGGTCCCAAACACAGATTCTTTGCTCTCTCACCCTGGAATCGGGGTCAATCACCCTCCCAATGCATCAGGGTGCTCACTATCAGGAAGTTCCCTGAGCTTTGGTGTCCAGAGTTTTTATTGGAGTTTTGCCCATGTGATTGAGCTCATGCTCTAGCCCCTCCCCTCTCCGTAGGTCAAGTGGTTGGGCTGATATCAAAGGGTACAGAGTTTCAGACTGCAAATATGAAAAGAGTTCTGTGGTTGGATGGTGGTGATGGTAGCACAATATGAATGCACTTAATGTATTACTGTACACTAAAAATAGTTATGGTAATAAATTCTATGTGATTTTTTGTCACAGTTTTAAAAAATTTTAGAAGTTTTAAAAAGCCAGCTAATAGTCTTACCTATTAAACACACCAAAGTAAGTAGTGATGGCAATAACCAAATGCAAGTGTAGCTATCTTTGTGTTATTTACCAACATCATTACATAGTTTGTGGTATACATAACATGGTATCTAATGTTGGTGGGTGTAATGGCAGTCATCACCAGCCTTGCTAATTTCTGATACTTATTAAAAATGTAGAAAAAAGAACATATCATTTATTCAAGAAATACTTAATGAGAACTTACTCTGCCAGGCAGCATTGTAGACACTTGGGAGACAATGTTCAACCAGACAGTCCTCCTGAAGCTTAGGTTCCAGTGAAGGAGAGAGACAATACATAAAAGGTAAATAGTACTTATAGATTGCGGTGGGGCAACGAGATAGAAGATGGGAAAGGAGCCAGCTTTGATAGGGTGTATAGGGAAGTTTCTCTGAGAAGTTCCATTTGTGATTGTGGTCCTCAAACCAAACTCAGTATTAGAAGAATGGATGTAACAGGTATTAAATCAGGCACAAAGGTGGCTTTGGAAAATGGTTTCCGGATGTTGGACAGCATGGAGCAGGGACATTTGGGATGATGCTATTCTCCCTTGCTGGCCTCTGTGATGCAGTACTGAAGTCAAGGATCAAAGAGCCTGGCATAAATATTTCTTTAGCTAGAAGTACATAGATTGATTAAAATGTTTCCTGGAAAGGCCTTGAGTGTAATGAAAATTATGGTGCTGCAAGGACTGAGCTTTCAACATTTAGCAAGACCCTATCTTGAATGGAAAGTTGTGCTAGAAGGATGTACCCCCCATTACAGACTTTGGGGGCCAGGAGAAATACATGTGTGGCCATCTTGCTTCCAACAAGATTTTTCTTCTTTGTTAATAAGTTAGGAGCTGAATGTAACTCACAGTGATAATCTGCAGCTTAGCATATTTGCATATAGGTGGAGAGGCACTATGAAGTGGTGAAACATCCCTCCATTAAGCAACTCCTGAAAGGTTTCAGGTAACAGCTGGCATCAGTCAGAATTTCAAATTATGAGTGACAGTAAGCTATCAAACTTACATTAAATAAATATTTATATACTCACAGATATCCAAAGGGGTGGTGCAGACTTGGCTGATTCAGGGTTCAAACTCTATTGCCAGGACTCTGTTTCCCTTTGTCTTAATCTTTCTTATGCCTTTCTCTGGCTCCGGTAAGCTCCCCCTGAATTACAGCAAAGATGGGCCTGGCAGTTCTTGACTTGCATAGGGGTTGTAAGCACCCATAGTCTTAGTTAGGAAGAGTTTTTGCAGCCACAGCCATCTCTGATGTAGTTTTCTGGTGCTGGATCAAGCTCTGAGTCACATGCCTAACCCTGTGCCTGGCAAGGTGGGATCACATGATTGACAGTCTCACCAGGTGTAGGAGATGCCAGCGCCAAAGGAAAAGAAGTTCACTTCATTGGAAGAAGTGGCAGGGGCGTTCCAGCAGGCAAACATAGCAGAATATCTAGTAGAGACAGAAACCTACAAATTGTTCTTCTGGAGGAGAAGAGATGGGAGACTGTTGTGCCTTTTTATACGCTTTGTCAAATGTAACAAAAGCTACTTATGATAGTAATCAAGACTTCTAGACTACTTCCTTCCTAACACTGGATTTACTTTTAATACCCACTTAAAATATTTTAAATTGTTGAGTTGCCTAATTTTTGAAGACTGGTTACCCAAATTGTTAACATTTCCCAAATACCTACTTATTATTCAGTCCTCACAACACCCTATTACATATTATTTTTATTTTACAAATGAGGCTATTGAAGTGCAGAAAAGCTAAGCAATTTGCTCAACGTCATACAACTATAAGTAAAGGGTGATTGAAATCCAGATGTACCTGGTTCCAAAGCCCACAGTCTTACTACTTTACATTTCTTCCTTAATTTAAGTGATTTCCTCACAGAGATTTGAGAATTTAAGCTGCACAAGCATAGAGGAAGAAAAAAGCAATGTAAGTGTATCGGAAACTTACTGGTGTCTATGTTTGTAATATGGAGAGAGCTTTCAAAAGCAGAGCAATATTTCAAAAATACATGAAGGAGAATTAGATAATTAGTAACAAAAATACAAATGACTTTTAAACTTATGAATAAATGTTCAACCACATTGGTAATCAAAGGGATTACTCTAAAAATTAGAATAGCAATGAGATATCAGTTTTGAAGTACCTAATAGACAATGGCTTTCTTTATTTTTCCTCCTTTTTTAAAATTTGTTTTAAATCCTCACCTGAGGATATGTTTCTTTAAAACTGATTTTTAGAGAGAGAGAGAGAAACTTCAATGTGAAAGAGAAACACGAGTCAGTTGTCTCTCACATGCGCCCCAACCAGGGATTACATCCACAACTTCAGTATGTGCCCTGACCCAGGACTGAACCCACAATATTTTGGTGTGCGGGAATGACACTCCAACCAACGTAGCCACCCTGCCAGGGCTTTCCTTCCTTCTTCCCTTCCTCACTCCACCTCTCCCTCCCTTCCTTCAATTATTTTACCCTATGAAGGCAAGGAATCAGGGAAGCAGAGACTCATACAATCTGGTGCTAGTAAATATTGATACAATCTCTTTATTTTCCCCCAATTTTTTAAGACTGCTATGAGAAAAAAGAACCCCCTGAACCCCTTCTTCCTAATTTCCTACAACTGTTTTAAACTCTTTAAGCTGATTTTTAGTATTTATCTTAATATCTCTAACAACATGCTTATATTACTACTTCTTGAGTTTTCAGCTTTAGGCATAAGCTGTTGACTTTCTACGTTGGAAGATGGGGATTTAGTTTTCATTTGTTCCCTTTCCCTCACTAGTCACTATTCTCATATCTTGCTACTACAGTTTGGCTATAATTTTGTCTAGCTTAATATTCAATTTTATATTACTATGACTATGTAAATACCCATTATAGTTGAGTTACTGTATAATATAATATAAATAGGAGTATAATATAATACTATACTTTCCTGCACATTCTATTTTCCATGTAATTAATAATTATATTTTGTTTAGTTTTCACACATTCATTATTAACTCGCTGCATTCAAACCCTCTAGTGTTTTCCATTTTCCCGACAATACCTAGTGACTGATACTCTTGAAGGAGTCTCTTTGAACCCTCTGACCTCATCCCACTGAGGCTGATGGCCTTTAGCCTGGTCTCCTTTCAATCACTCTTCACCATCATTCAGGGATTCTCGTTTCCTTTCTCCTGCGTTACACCCCTGTTTCCCAAGGTACTATGTCTTTCTCTTTCTTGGCATACTCCCTCTCTTCCCAAAAGAGGTGCATGGAAAATAAATTGTTTTTGAGATTTTGCATGTCTGAAAATGTCTCTTTTCTACCTTCAACTCTTAATTGATAGTCTGGCTGGGAATATTGTTCTTGGAAATTATTATTTTTTTCAGAATTTTGAAAACATTGCTTCATTGTCTTCTGGCTTCCACCATTGCTATAGCAAGGGCAAATTTCTTCCTGGGGGCAAATATAATGTATAGCAAACATACATCTTCCTATAACATACTCCTAAATAAAAATATACAATAAGTACCATTTATACATTCAATATTTAAAAATTTAGATATTGTAAGTCATTGCAAAAGTTAAATAAAAAGTATCTTATTGTCATCTTTATTGTCCTGATGAACAGGTACCTGGGGGTTATAGTGTCTTCCCTCTCTTCCCCTTAACCATGACTTTGGAAGTTGAAGACCATTCTGATTACTGATTTTTTATATAAAGCCTGATTTTCTCTCTGAAAGCTTGCAAATTCTATTTTTTGTCCTCAGTTTACCGAAATTTCACTAACAGCTTTCTTTGGCTGAACAACTTTTATTCTGGACATTTATTTGCTTTCTTCATTCCTGCAAAATTTTCTCAAATTTTGATGATTCAATGTTTTCCTTCCTCCCCGCTTCATTCTGTTCTCTCCCCCAGGAACTCTTGACCTCTAAAATTTGTACGTTAGATCTCCCGTACTGATTCTCTGAATTTTAAATCATTTTTTTTCTTATTTTTTTTGTTCTCCTTTCTGGGTGACTTATTCAATTTTATCTTCTAATCTTACTATTGAGGTAATTTTCTTTTTGCTATTAAAAAGCAGTCGTTATATACAACTAACATTTGTCTTTGTTGATTCTCTTAACTTTGTTTTTTACTTCAGTAATTTTTATATCTTTACTATTCCTTCTCTCAACTTCCTTTGGATTTAATCTATTATTCTTTTTTTATACTTAAGTTGAAAAATTTGCCTATCGATTTTCAGTCTTTAAGCACAGAATGGCTTTAGCCCCCCATATAGGGTTTAATGGGACACATTTTCATTATTGTTAGTTCCTAGGGTTTCCAATTTTATTTTCTTCTTGATTCTTGAGTATGTAGAAGCATATCTAGTTTTAAAAATTGGCATAAAATTTATTTTTGCATAATTATATTACTATCAAAAATTGTGTTCTCTATCTTTGATTTTTGTTTAATTTACTTTATGTCTTTTAATATAACCCATCTCTAATGTTCTATTTGTTCTTGCAAGTAATGTACACTCTCCAAATGATGCTTGCTGATTTTCTGTGTTCATCAAATAAAGCTTGTTAATGGTTCTTTTTAAATATCCTATATATATTTACTAATTTTAAATTTAAAATATTGGCTTATATATCTTTTAGTAACAATTAAATACTGCATATTCATGCCTCAAACCCATCTGAGTTTGAAGTAGAAGCCACAAATTCTTAGAAGGAAAAAATAATTCTACCTCGAATCAAACAGACAGACATGACATCTTGCTGCTCCCTCTGCCTAGTCTACTGTTTAGCTAACTGGGTCGCCCTTGTCAGTCCTGGCTTTGTGCTGGGGCCTTCGGCCTGCTTCCTGTTGGTACTGTAGGCACCAGAGGTAGCAGAAGTAGATGTCTCCAGGGCCCCCAGCACCTTCAACGATGCCTTACTCTTCTTTCAGCTTCATTCCTGGTTTCAGAAAATTTTCCATACTTTCATACAAGGTTGGAAATTTATTTTGAATCATATTTACACATATTTTATCCAACATTAGGTGTTTTGTTGCAGGGGGTTTCTGGTAGTATATCTTCTCTCTCTCTCTCTCTTCCCCCTCTCCCTTCTTTTCTTTCTTCCCTCCCTCAACTGGTCATGTTTTTGATTGTTCTTATTTCATGAAGACTGACTGTTTTTGTCACCTTGTTAAGCATCGCAAGCAACAGCCCCCGCCCCCCAACTATTGCTGTAAAAACTTTTCGGAGGTTTGCATTCCTTCTGAATTGACGGGATGTTACTCTATTTTTTGCTCCACAGTACTTTAAAAATAGTTTCCATTTCCCCCTTTTATTGCTTATTCTTGAATATAGAATGATCTGTTCTGACCTGCTGTTTGCAAGCAGACAGACTGGTCAAATTGGCTTTGGCTCTCCTTTTCTAGCCACTCTGTGCTGGTCAAATTCCCTTCATGGAACTTCAGATCTAGCAGGCTTTAGCGTGTGTGGTTCCTTCGGGATGAACCCATACAACAGATGGGATATTTTCATGTCTTGTCACACACATGGCTTTTCCATACACTGGATAGATAGAATTAAAGAAAAAGTACAGTTACAAGTTTTCTCTGGGTTGTGTTTCTGCTTGTGTCCTTGTCTAAAAACATTTCACTATGTAAAGGTCCCTTGTCTGTTCTCTTCATTCCTCTTTTCTCCAGTTCCCTAGTTTTATTTTATTTTGGTTGCTTGTGAATGAGGTGAGAGTACTTACAAACTGTTTTAGAGAAGTGTAGAAGAGGATGAAGAGGTGGGACAGCCATAGCAGCAAAACAGAACAAAAGAGAGAACTGTTCTCTAGCTTAATGACTCAAATGTGTGGCATGTAGTTGATTTCCTATAGATATTGCTAAAAAGGCATAGACTTGGGCCCTTTCAGGTCTCCTGTATCAGAATCTCAGAGTTGAGGAGGGCATGAAGCCTGGGAAATACATTTTAACAACTTCTCCAAATGGTCAGGATGTACACTGGTGTCTGGAACCACTGGAATGGACCTGTGACTTCTCACTAGAGTGGGCATTAAGGAGAGATGAAGCACCTACCTTCTTGAAACTGGACGTAGCAGCGATGGATTATTAATTGCATTTCCATCCAGTTACGTTAGTGTAGTAGGTAAAAAATATTCCCCACAGCATCTGGAAAAAGCTTAACAGTCAATACCAGTTTTTGGTAGTGTGATTTTTTAAAAAAATATATGATTATTTTAGTGAGACTATGCGAGAAGTTACATAGAGAGTGTGATGGATATCTCTTAAAACCAAATACCTCTGGTTCATCTTTTGTATATTTTTAAGGTCTGTTCTTTCCCATTCATCAAGGGAAGTTCACTGTTTTGAGCAAGAGACTATTTTTACTGCCACATAGCTAGAACTAAGTACTTCTTATCTTTCTTACTCAATTCACAGTTCATGTCACTGCTTTAAAAGTGATAAAAATATCCAGGGGTTAGTCAGTTTGCCTATAAGATGAAGTCCAACTTCTTCCAGCCATCAGAGGTTCTTCTCTCTGTTCCTAACGTCAGTCTTTTTCTCCTGCTCTGATAATACTTTCTCCTATTCTCTAAAAATTACATCCCTTTCACCTGGCTGGTCTCACTGTCCCCATAAAATAACCATGCTTGCTAGGACTCTAAGTTTCTACTTATGCTCCATATTCCTCATCTTTGTTTATCCAAATATAAACTACCATTCAAAGTAAAGGTCTGGTGCTACCTCTTCTCTGGCTCAAAATTCTTCTTCACATTGTGTATTTGTCACAGTCCCAATGTTTTTCAGTCTTATTTCTATACTTTATGTATAGAAATGTACTTTATGGCTTTATGTACTTGACTTCCAGACGCAGCGCATCCCTCTCTGATTCTCAGTTTTATCAAGTATTTTAAACTCTCTGTGTCTTTGTATATGCTTTTCCCTCTGCCAGATATGATTGCCCTTTTCTCAGCCTAACAAACTCTTTCATCTTCTTCAAGAATTATTTCAAATATTACCTCCTCTGTGAAACCTCACTGACCTCTCCCAGGCGAAGTGCTCCACTTCTGAGTATCTTGAATCTAAATATCCTAAACATGTGTCTCAATGTATTGTAATTTTTAAAAACTTTGCATACTGTAATTTCAAAACAAAATAAATAATCCCCAGCCCCCACAATACACAACATCTCCATCCAATGTCAAATGTGGGAAGGAAAGGCTTGTCACCCTTGTATCCTGCTCTAAGTGCTAGTCACAATGCAGCAGGGTGAAGACACAAGCCCTGGAGACTGTCGGGTTCTCAATCTTCTTATCAAAAATTTCTTTTTTTTTCCATTTTCCATTAAAAATATTTTATTTATTATGCTATTACAGTTGTCCCATTCCCCCCTTTATTCTCAGCCACACTGTACCCCACCTCCCACCCACATACACCCCCCTTAGTTCATGTCCATGGGTCATATATATAATTTCTTTGGTTTCTACATTTCCTATACTATTCTTAACCTCCCCCTGTCTATTTTGTACCTACCATTTATACTTCTTATTCCTAGTACCTTTTCCTCCTGCCTCCCCCTCCCTCTCCCTGTTGATAACCCTCCATGTGATCTCTATTTCTGTGGATCTGTTCCTCTTCTAGTTGTTTGCTTAGTTTGTTTGTTTTTTTTTTAGGTTCAGTTGTTGATAGTTGTGAGTTTGTTGTCATTTTACTGTTCATAGTTTTTGATCTTCTTTTTCTTAGATAAGTCCCTTTAACATTTCATGTAATAAGGGCTGGGTGATGATGAACTCCTTTAACTTGACCTTATCTGGGAAGCACTTTATCTGCCCTTCCATTCTAGATGATAGCTTTGCTGCACAGAGTGATCTTGGATGTAGGTTGTTGCCTTTCATTACTTTAAATACTTCTTGGCAGCCCCTTCTTGCCAGTAAGGCTTCCTTTGAGAAATCAGCTGATAGTCTGATGGGAACTCCTTTCTCGGTAACTATTTTCTTTTTCTTGATGGTTTTAAGAGTCTCTTCTTATCTTTAACCTTGGGCAATGTAATTATGATGTGCCTTGTTGTGTGGTTCCTTGGGTCCAACTTCTTTGGGACTCTCTAAGCTTCCTGGACTTTCTGGAAGACTATTTCCTTGGCCATATTGGGGAAGTTCTACTTCATTATGTTTTCAAATAAGTTTTAAATTTCTTGCTCTTGTTCTTCTCCTTCTGGCACCCCTGTGATTCAGATGTTGGAAAGTTTAAAGTTGTCCTGGAGGTTCCTAAGCCTTTCTTCATTTTTTTTTTTTTGAATTCTTGTTTCTTCATTCTTTTCTGGTTGAATGTTTATTTCTTCCTTCTGTGTTTAAACCATTGATTCGAGTCCCAGTTTCCTTCTCAACACTGTTGGTTCCCTCTACATTTTCCTTTATTTCACTTTTCATAGCTTTCACTTTCTCCTCTATTTTGCGACCATACTCAACCATTTCTCTGAGCGTCCTGATTACCAATACTTTGAACTGTGCGTCTGATAAGCTGTATATCTCTTTGTTGCTTAGTGGTATTTTTTCTGGAACTTTGATCTGTTCTTTCATTTGGACCATTTTTCCCCCCTCAGGGCACCAATTACATAGTAAGGAGCGGAGTCTTAGGTATTCACCAGGGTGGGGTAGCCACTTCTGCTTTGTGGCACTGTATGTGAGGAAGGGGTCCAAGAAGGAATGATGCTGCTTGCTCTGCTCTCTGCCAGGTCTCAGTCACTTCCACTGCTACCCACAAACAAATTGGGCCCTTCTTGTGCTTATTCCTGGTGGGTGGGTTTGCGTACATTCTAGGACCCTGTGAGTCTCTGCAATGAACTCTCCTGTGAGGCTGGGAGTTTCTCCCACTGCTGCAACCCCACAGGTTTTTTCAGACAGAGGTTGAGGCTTTGTTTCCCCATGCTGGAACCCTGGGTTGCACGGTCTGTCTCACTACCCAGTTTTTCCTCCCAGTTTATCTGCACACAGATGTGGGACTGACTCAATCTGCCAGATGCTGCCTTGTCCACCCAGGTGGTCCAGCCACTGTCTTGCTGCTTTTGCTCTCTGCCCCAGCTGCCCATCACTGCCCCTCCTACCCAGTCTGGATGAATGTTTCTGTAACTCCTTGGTTGTTGGACTTCCACACAGTTAGATTTTTCTGGCAGTTCTGGTTGTTTTTGTTTTTAAAATTCTTCTTGTCCTTCTTTTAGTTGTGTGAGGATGCACAGTGTACTTCCATCTTGTTTGGAAGTCCTCCTTATCCAAGATTTTTTTTTATGAGTTTGGAGAGGTTCTCAGACTTGGCCTTGCAATTGTCCATTTTCTTCTTCTCTTCATTCCCAGGTAGCTCCAGGCCCTCCTTGGTAGGTGAGACCAGACTCTACCCATCAAATGCCTTGAGCTGCTGCACGCAATACTCATCAATAGGCTCCATTATATATACTACTTCTATGACTGACTTCCATACTCTCTCCAGAAAAGCAGAGTTGGCAACCTGCTTTTTGCTCTCACCAGTGATGTAACAGATGGACTTCTGGGTCTCACTCATGTGAAAGAAATATTCCAAAAGAGAAGTCATTTCATCTCCTGATTAAATAGGAGGTGTGATACTGAGGAATCTCATAAAGGCATCACCAATCAGTAGAGTCCTCATAGATCCTAAACTTTAGGTTTTTAGAGAATGCTTTATAGAATTTCTTATAGTTCTCGTGTCTCCTATCAGCTCAGAGAGGAGCTCAAGACATTCTTAACAATATTTTTATGAATGAACTTCAAGATTTTTCTCTGCTGCAGGATTTCTCAGATGTTCAGGGGCAGGTCCCCAGAGTAAACCACACCCTAGATGAAGTTGAGATACTCTGGTATCAACTCATCACAGCTGTCCATGAACACACGGTGGACATAGAGTCATATTGTTGCTCTTCTTCTTGTTCTTGAAGAGGTCAACAGGAGGCTGAGGGGATGAATAGCAATGCCCTGAATTCAAACTGACCTTCTATATGAAGTGCTTGACTGCCAAGTGATCTTCCCAGTCATTAGTAAGGCTCTTCTAGAACTCTCCATATTCTTTCTGGGTGATATCATCAGGGTTTCTGATGTAAATGGGCTTAGTCTTGTTCAGTTCTTCTTGATTAATATATTTTCTCTGAATCATCTTTGTTTTCCTTTTATTATCCCTAGCACTATCATTCTCCTCATCTGAGCCCACATCTTCAGTCTTGGTCTTCTTCTCATCATCTTTATCTTCCTCTTCCTTCTCACCTTTCTCTTCTTCTCCTTCATCACAAGTGATTTCTTTCTCTTATTCCTTCTCCAAATAAAGGGTGATGGGATAACCTATGAACTCTGAGTGCTTATTCACCACTTCTTTGACCTAACTCTCTACTGAGTACTCAGTCTGGTCTTCTTTAAGGTGAAGGATCACTTTGGTATCCTGGCCAGTAGGCTCACCATGGTTAGCTTTTACAGTGAAGGAACCCCAGAAGAAAACAACTCCCAGGCATACTGCTCATCATCGCTGTACTTTGTGATCACAACTACTTTCTCTGTCACCAGGTAGGCAGAATAAAAGCCAACAAAAATTGTCCAGTCATAGAGATATCTGCACCAGCCTGCAGAACCTCCAGGTTTGCCTTAATACCAAATTTGGCAATGGTTCTCAGATTATTTATGAGCTCAGTTTTGGTCATGCCAATGCCTGTGTCTACCAGAGTCAGGGTATGTTCATGGGGGTTGGGGATTATGTTGATTTTCAGCTCTTAATTATTGTCCAACTTCAAAGTCAGGCTCTCATAGCATATCTTATTGAAGGAATCAGAAGCAGTACTGATCATCTCCTGAAAGAATATTTCCTTGTTGGAATAGAAGGTATCGATAATGAGAGACATGAGTTGGGCAATTTCTGCCTGTAAGATAAAAGTCACCACCTCCTCCTCTCCATGGTGCATTTCCTCAGGGATCTTAAAGATGAAGATACGCAAGTGACAGAGAACAGGGTGGGCAGGGACTGTGTCAGTTCACACACCACAAGAATGCTGTGCAGGGGCCAACACAAGCAAGATGTATTATAATTCTTTATTTGTATGTTTGTTTTTTATACTTGGTGTGAACTTATTGGCACATGATATATAGTGGGTTACTGGTTTGTTACACAAGAGTTGCCCAATAAACGCTGTTGAATACTAAATGTTCTAACTTGTTTGATCTTCTCATTGTCTTAACTCCAATAGCTCTTAGTGCTTACATTAGTCATTTTGCTAAATTACTTTAGATTGTTCTTCCACTAAACAGTGTGTACTGGATTCCACTAAGAGTAAATGAAAACGCCCCAATCAAGGTACTTAACTCTCTCAGCCTTAGTTTGTTCATCTGTAAAATGGAGTATAGTAATAGTATAATACCCCAATCCAAAGTGTTGCTGTGTGAAATGAGATAACACATTCAACTTATTAGCAAAATGCCTGGGTCATAGTATGTACCCAATATGGGCAAGCATTTCATAAGCTGTTACCTCTTACATTTTCCCTAGCACTCTCATAGCGCTGTTGTGATGTTCATAAGAGAACACGCAGCAAAACCACGTTGCAATGCACTACACAAATGTTTACCTTTATTATCCGTCTCCCCAAGTAGTTTAGAAGCCTGTTTCAGCCTTTACACCTTAAATCTAAGTCCTCAGCGAGAAACACGAAGTCTTCTCCTGCTCAGCTCCTTTCTTTTCTAGCCTTTTAGCACTTTCTTCTCAGCACATATGACAAGGCGAGGCACGTTAGGTGCTCAGTATAGATTTAAAGATAGCAGCAACTCTAGAGTAAACAAATCCTTTAACTGAGTGAAGCCTCTGCCTTCTTTTTTTGCTTGTGTTGTATACTTGATTTTAACATTTTCCCTCAGTTCGCCCATGACATTTGGAAAGTGCAGTAGAATTATATTAGGCTTAGTTTGCTTTGTGGTAGGAACACTTCTGCTGCTGGCACGTATGAAAGGGAGGCAGTCTTAGCCGGTGTTCTACTTTTTCCTCTTACTAAACACACAAATTATATTCATAGAACTCTTACACTCCAGAATGACTGAAACAATGCTTAACTTGGGTCCTTTCTGACATCTTGGCAATTTCTATGTATCACTAAGATATGAGTTTTCTATTTAAAATTTAGGAAAAAGTAGAAAAAATGAGGCACAAGGCTTTCAAATACTGTATGCAAACACTGGTATAGTTACAATGAATCAAAATAGGCAAAAGTTTTGGCAATCTTGTGAAAATATCCTACATTTCTGAAAAGCAGCGTACAGGGAAAACGCACTATAATAAGACCTGGCTTTTAACCAGCAAAGAAGACTTTGTACAAACATCTGACAAGCTACACCATCAAACTCTACTAAAACCCTTCAGCATTTCCTATACTCTGGAGAGCCTACACTGGCAGAGGTATTAAACTCATTTTCCATGGGGTGTTGGGGGTGGGGAGCGCATCAGCCTCTTGGTTGCCTTCAAAGGGCTGAATGTAATTTTAGAACTATATAAATGTAAGTACTCCTTAGGTAGAAACAAGGTACTGGCCAGATAAAAGAAGGTGGAAGGCCGGATTGGTGGGAGGAGGGGAGGGGGGCTGTTGTTTGCCACCTGTGGCTTACAGGATTGCAAATGAACCCAGGGAGGCCTGCCCACTGAATACAGGTGCACAGGAGCAGAGGAGCCTGAATTATGCGCAGGAGTCCAGGGCCGCAACTCCGCGGCAGGAGGACCGAAGTGGCCAGCCAAGCCCCAGGCACCGCCTGCGGGCTTTGCGCGCCCCTCCCCACGTCGGGGGACTGCTCCCTTGCCAGGATCTCCGCGGGCTCCTTCTGACCCCGCGTCCAGCAGGGCCGGAGCCAGTTGTGCCGGTCGCTCCGGGGGAAGGAGTTTCCGGCGGACTCGGGGCGGTGCAGCTTCCTGTCCCCCCCAGCCGCACCGCCCCACGCCGCCAGCCCGGGACGCGGGTAGTCCCGGAGTCCCTCACCATTCCCGGAAGCGCCCCCAGCCCCATGCAGTCCCGGCTCCTGCTCCTAGGGACGCCTGGCGGCCCCGCCGGCCCGGCTGCTCGGCGCGTGCGGCTGCTCCTGCGGCAGGTGGTGCAGGGCCGGCCGGCTGGCGACGGGCGGCGGTCGGAGGTCAGACTGCTGCACGCCGGGGCGGGGGCCGAGAAAGGTAACCCCTGGACGCCCCTGCGCGCCGCCGCCTCACCCTCCCTGCTGCTTCGCTGCCTTTGGGAGACTGCTGTGTAGTGCGGCGCAAAGCATTTGCACTTTGGGCCTCATTCAGTAACCCGACGGGTCTGTGCTACGGTTTCTGACAACTTGGTATACATAGTGCTTTCTCTCCCCCCGCTGCTGCTTTTACCCACTGCTGTTTTTACCCCCCAAGTTCTGACTTCATTACAGTACACACAGAGGTTAATGCAGAAGCCCGTAGAGGTTGTTGAAAGTCAGCCTTTGACCTTGCTGTCTGAGTCTCAAGGGCCTGGAAGCCGATTTGTGCCATATACCAGCTAGGGCTAGTGGTGTCTTAGAAGTGTACATTCTCGCTAAAGAACCGTCGTTCACGGTGTTCTAAATGTATTCTTGAGCCTTTCTAGGTTTTACAGGAGTTTTCTTTTCTCACAGGTTCACATTTTCTTAGAGCCGAAAATTACAATTTAATTCAGTTAAAACCCCTGACGCTACAATCTAGGCTATGGAGACCCAAAAGGAAAAGTGCGTTGCTGCAGATCACACGTCTAACTAGTGACTACATTCGCTCTGATTTCTAAGCCTAGGGTTTTTTTTTTTTTTTTTTTTTTTTTTTTTTTTTTTTTTTTTTTTTTTTTTTTTTTTTTTTTTTTTTTTTTTGTCTCTACCTGAACTGGTTTTAGGAATCCCTTCTGTGTTGAAGTTAGAGCATTTGTTCTGGTTAAAGGGAGGGATGCTTTTGATTGGCAAAAAGTGATTTTAGGCAGGATTTTGTCAATGTTGTTGCTTTTAGAATAATGGAGGTTTTCACTATAAAATTGTAGGTTTCGTTGTTCCTCTTGCTTTCCACGTTTTCCGTGCTCCAAATAATTCTCCTTGCCAAGAAATGAGGGAGTTGAAGTCCCATACATTTCATTTCATTATTCATTCATTGAACAATTTGTTTTTCCTCTATGGAATTGTGATGTCACATTTTCCCCTTATCAATTACTGTCACTTATAGGGTACTTGTTTATTCCTTTGTTTTCTGTTCTTTGAGTTTTTGTTGCTCCTTTGTCCTAGAAGGCAAAAGTCAAGGGGGGAAGTGTAGCATAATCTGTAACTTCGGTTTTGAAGTTGGCCTGGGTTGCACTGTCTAGATATGGGGATTTGAGGGTAGATGACTTAATTTTGTGTCCCAGTTTTAACTGTAAAATGAGGATAAGGTGAGTATATCTGATAGGGTTGTTGTGAGGCTTTTGTTAGTTAATACAATCCCTGGCATATGTTAATATTCAATGAAAGTTAGCTTTTTATTATTCTTAGTTATATGTGTTTTCAGCTTTGGGATAGTAATTCTGTTTCCTTGGCTTTAGAAGAACTGAAACCAGTTAATCCTTTTAGGTTGAGAACTATCAGAACTATCTGGGTAGGCAGATGGAACAGAGTTAATTTATGTGAACCTTCTGAAAACGAAAAAAGTGTTCTTTGTGCATGAGTGATACATGTTAATTTAAAAAAAATTAGAAGTCCATGTGGGTGTGAATTTTTAAAGTCTATTACATAGGTATTGGTGATTGGCTGTAAATGTCCTCAAAATTTGTGTTATGCCAACAAATCAAAATACAAGCTTTGCTCCAAATGTGAGACTCATGGATACATTACAGACATCATACGGGCTTAAGTTCAGTTATTGACTTTGGCAAGATCCACAAGGAATAGGTATGAGGACCGTGGTTAAATGCAGCTGGAAACGCACCACAAATCTGGACTCAAGTAAGAACAACTTTGAGTCAGGTAAACAGGAGGCAAATTCTTGACTACCCTGGGCCATGACATTGACCATCAAGGTTGGGGTGTCCTCTTTTAAATCAGAAATCATACACAGACAAATGTAAACCTACAGATAGCAGTATGCCTTAATGAATTGCAATTTAGGTTGGAGAGATGCTCTCTGCAGCAGTCACACATGCGACTGTTATCTCCTGTCTGCATGTAATTGACCCTGCTTTCTGAGAGTAGTTTGGAAAGAGCAACAAGGTACACAAAGCAATAGATACAAGTTATATACTGTTCTTATTTTGCATGGACGGTATGTATATGTTTATCTTTACATTCTTTTTAGTGCCTATCAACCCTTTGTATCTAATAAACACTCAGTGGCTTGTTACCTTGAAGTTCACGCAGAGAAGGAACAGGAGAGGCTGGAATTGCCTTGTTGGCTTTCAAGATAGAAGCTTTATAAAACCTTGTAAGCAGGAGGCAGGGTCATTTATTTAAGGAAAAAAAAAAATCTAAACCAACAGGTTTTTATCTCTTGCTATCAGAAAGTCTTATTATCCATAATTTGTCAATTCTTTGCATTTCTTCACTTCATTGTAGTATGGTATTTTGGTTTTAGGAACAAAGAGGTTAACAAGGAGATTAGCTACTGCAAAGAGTTTTCAATAGAAATTATTGTAGTGTTTTCACAGAGCCTAGCAAGTCAGTTCAGTAGCACTGTGATGTTAAATAGTTTCAGATATACCATAGATCAAGATCAAATGATAAACCTGGAAACATAACTTTCTAAATCCACTATGACATATTTAGTGTTGTTCGTTAATACCATCATTATTTATAGGAATTCGCTGCCTTATTATTATGACTTTGGTGTATGAAATAAAAATTTTAATATAAATATTTAAAACTACTTTTGTTTAAGAAATCTTATGTTTATTATAGAAATGCAAAAAATACAAATTCCCTAAAACATAATCCTCCCGTACAAACTCATAATTGTCAACTTTTTGATGTTATTCCCATCAGATTTTATAATATATTTATTATTTATGTGAAATAATTCTTTTTTAAAAATAGGGATTGTGTGTTTTATAATTTAGTTTCACTTAGTCATTATTATGAACATATTAATGTAGTCATAAATATTGTTATATATGGTTATTTTAAATAGGTACTAATTTCATATATTTGCCTATATAATATTTAGTTTACCAATTTTCCATTCTTGGATATTCAGGTTGTCTATTTTTAAATATAGAAACAGTGTGATAAATATCTACCTATATGCATTTTTGTGATTTTAAGATTATATTCTTGGGGTGTAATAGAATTGATGACTGTGGGGAGGGGAAATAAAGAACTGTGGCTTCACCTGAGGAATATGGTATAAAGGGAAAAACTGTAGTATGGTTCAGGTCTTAGCACTGTATTTACTAGGTGATAACTTTGGGGAAATTATTAACTACTTTGAACCAGAGGCAGGCTGTTTTGACCCTGGGAACATTGTGATCCTATTGCGTATTAAAGAACTTAACAGTGAAGTCCCAGAACAATTATAACCTAATAAATTGTTGGGAAGTCCTGTATTAGGAGAATATATAACATGAGAATTGCTGCTATGTTTGGTTTTCTCTTCAGTCTGAGTTTTGTATTACAAAAAATACGTGGACACCAGTGGTGATTCCCCTCCTGCAGGGACTGGTTGGCAATATCTGAAGCCATTCCTGGTGGTTATAAACAGGGGGAAGGGGGAGTTACTAGTATCTAGTGGGTGGAGGCCAGGGATACTGCTGAACATTTTACAGTGCGCAGGACAGCCCCCACACCAGTTATCCCACCCTCTGTGTCAGTGATGCTGCTGTGGAGAAACCCTGCACTAAAGCAACGTGTGTGCCAAAGCTGCAAGTCATTGAACTGTGAGCTCATTTCATAGTTTTGAGTATCCAAAAGGGTGTATATTCATTAACATAGTCTGAAGTTTACAATTTTCAGTGCATTAAGAGCGTTAAAAGCACTTTTTAGATGGACTACCACAGATGTGCCTGAGATACATAACTGAGAAAAGCATTTTTGAGATGAGTAAAGATCTTGACAATGTAACAACTTTGATATATCTGGGGAAAATATCCAGATTTCTCATGAGTTAGCTAAGAATTAAATAAAAACTATCAGTCATATAAATTATTATTTAACAATTATTGGAAACTAACAATATTAAATAAAACTCTGACAATACTATATACTGAAAAATTTGTTATTGATTAAACATTAATGAAAGAATAAAATGTTTTTAACCCAAGTTGATGGCCACAAAGGGAAAGATGAAGTTTTAGATTATATAGTTGGTAAAATTCCATGTGGACAAAAAAGTGATTCATTCTAGAATAATGCTTTAATAAAATGTACTGTATAAAAATTGAACAGAATCCTTTGCCTTAATTTTTTTCTGAAAGCTAATTACTTGATGGAAATTTGTGAATGTTAATATTATTTTGATTGTAATATTTGTTTTCAGGGACACAATGTCCTACATTGTACTTTGAGCATACAAATGTCTTCTTTGCAAAATAGGAATTGTTATACTTGCTCTGCCTGGCTTTACTTGAAAAAAAAAGTATTAGCTAGCAATCATTTTTCTTTTAGTATGGGGAATTTAAAAAATATATTCTATTGATTATGCTATTAAGTTGCCCCATTTCCCTCCCTTTATTCCCCTCCAACCTGCACACCCCCTCATACCCACATCTCCCCCACCCCCTTAGTTCATGTCCATGAGATATATATATATATATATATATATATATATATATATATAAAGTTCTTTGGCTTCCACATTGCCTGTACTATTCTTAACCTCCCCCTGTCTATTTTGTACCTACTATTATTTATGCTTCTTATTCCCTGTACCTTTTCCCCCTGCCTCCCCCTCCCCCTCCCTGCTGATAACCCTCCATGTGATCCCTGTTTCTGTGATTCTGTTCCTGTTCTAGTTGTTTGCTTAGTTTGTTTTTGTTTTTGTTTTTGTTTTTGTTTTTTTAGGTTTGGTTGTTGATAGTTGTGAGTTTGTTATCATTTTCCTGGTCATATTTTTTATCTTCTTTTTCTTAGATAAGTCCCTTTAACATTTCATATAATAAGGGCTTGGTGATGATGAACTCCTTTAACTTGACCTCATCTGGGAAGCACTTTATCTGCCCTTCCATTCTAGATGATAGCTTTGCTGGACAGAGTGATCTTGGATGTAGGTCCTTGCCTTTCATGATTTTGAATACTTCTTGCCAGCCCCTTCTTACCTGCAAGGTTTCTTTTGAGAAGTCAGCTGATAGACTTATGGGAACTCCTTTGTAGGTAACTCCTATTCTCTGGCTGCTTTTAAGATTCTCTTCTTATCTTTAACCTTGGGCAATGTAATTATGATGTGCCTTGTTGTGTGGTTCCTTGGGTCCAACTTCTTTGGGACTCTCTAAGCTTCCTGGACTTCCTGGAAGTCTATTTTCTTTGCCAGATTGGGGAAGTTCTCCTTCATTATGTTTTCAAATAAGTTTTAAATTTCTTGCTCTTGTTCTTCTGCTTCTGGCACTCCTATAATTCAGATGTTGGAACATTTAAAGATGTCCTGGAGGTTCCGAAGCCTCTCTTCATTTTTTTGAATTCTTGTTTCTTCATTCTTTTCTGGTTGGATGTTTCTTTCTTCCTTCTGCTTCGAACTGTTTATTTGAGTCTCAATCTCCTTTGTATCACTGTTGGTTCCCTCTACATTTTCTTTTATTTCACTTTTCATAGCCTTCACTTCTTCTTCTATTTTTGCAACCATATTCAACCAATTCTGTGAACATCCTGATTACCAATGGTTTGAACTGTGCATCTGATAGGCTGTGTATATCTTTGTTGCTTAGTGGTATTTTTTTCTGGAGCTTTGATCTGTTCTTTCATTTGGCCCATTTTTTTTTTCCCCAACAGAGTTGGGTCACTAGTATGGATTAGATGACTCAGAAAATGGTAGCAGGATAACAGAAGATGGCCAAGAATGTCAACATCAGAAGCAGGGAGGGCAAATGCCTAACATATGAATGTTATTTTCCTCTTTGCCTACAGTACAGGCATGGCTAATTGATCACTCTCCTCTCTCTTAATGAGAGGACAACTCCACTGTGATTTCTTCTTTTTGTTTTTAAAGAAGCATGTTGCTTGATTTCTGAATGTTTAGAGACTTTCCAGTTATTTCCAAATCTTTCCGTTACTGATTTCACTTTGATCAGAGAACATACTTTTGATTTCAGTCCTTTGAAATTTATTAATACTTGCTTTATGGTTCAGCCTATGATCTATTTTGGTGAATGTTCCATGCACAATTAAAATGAAAATATATTCTGCTCTTGTTGAGTATAGTGTTCTATAAAAGGTCATTCAGGTTAAGTGGCCAATAGTGTTTTCAGATCTTCTCTATCCTTGCTTTTACTCTTTATCATAGCCAGAAGGTTGAAAAGTGATTATCTTTCCTTCTGTATCCTTCTATCTCCCCACCCCTAACTCTTCCATCAATTACCAAGAGAAATATATTAAAATGTCAAGATATGATTTTGGATTTGTTTATTTCTACTTTTCCTTCTGTTAGTTTCTGGTTCATGTTTATTCTCAGTGCCCTCTTGGCAAGGTCACTACCATAGGTTTGCTGTGTTCCTCTAAGAAGCATCACAGCTCCTTTTAGAAGCTTTCTAAATACACTTTCTCGGCTTGTTTTTTCCCCTTGTCCCTTCAGGCATAGGGGTGGTAATGGCTTTCTGTTATTGGGTACCATTTTTGCTGCTTTTGCTAAGCTCTGCCCATACCTTCATATATGGTTTGAATGTACCATCAGTTTTGTGGTAGGACCTTGATTGATAAATGGATATGTTTAGGGTAAGCATTTCAGTCAGTAGGAAAATCCAGTTCAAAAGCGTGAAAAGAGTATGTTTCCGACATGTTTAAGGAACAGTGAGGAGACCTGTATGGCTGAGTAGAGTACTGTATTTTTTGGACTATAAGATGCACCCCCCAAATTTTGGAGAAAAATGGGGATGCATCTTATAATCCGAATGTTGCTTTACATTTACATTGGTGAAATATTATGTTATTAAATATTCTACCACATTTTTTTGCTTCAAAATATTTTTTCCTATTTTCCTCTAAAACCTAAGTGTGTCTTATGGTCCGAAAAATATGGCAAGTGAGAAAGATAAGAGTAGGAGGTAAAGTCAGTGAGGCAACGGAAGAGCCTTATCAGAATAGCCATTTAGGCCATGGCAAAGACTGGAGTGTTGACTGACATTACTCAATTTTTCTGTTGAGAATAAACTGTAGGGTACGAGGATGGAAACAGGAGATGTTTTAGGAGGTGAGATATAACACTGTTTAAATTAGAAAATTTAACTAGTAAAACCCTAATTGGCTTGGGTCAGTATTGTGGTGGTAGAAGATGTGAAAATTGGACAATACAGGATATATCTTAAAGACAGAGTTAATGGGATTTTCTGATAGGTTAGGAGAGAGGAAAGTTAAGAATGGCTGCAAGATTTCTGGTGTGAGCAACTAGAAAGAGTAAATTGCTATTAGCAGAACTGTGGAATACTGTGCATAGAGCACACTTTGTGGAAAGATCAGAAGTTTAGTTTTGAATATGTTACATTTAAGTTGCCTGTTAGGCATCTTGGGTATCTGTGTTTGGAGTTTTGTGGTCAGGGTTAGAGATATAAATTTGGAGCCAGCAATATATATTATTTGCACTTAAAGGCATAAGACTGATTGAACATATCAAAGAGTGGTTGTAGATAAAGTAGAAAAGAGGCTAGAACTCTGCCTTTGCATCCAATGCTAAGAAATTGTGAAGAGGGGGCTTCTGGCCAAGATTGAGGCATAGGTAGATATGCTTTACTTCCTCGCACAACCAAAAGAGGCACAACAACAAATTTAAAAAGAAACAAAAAAAACCAGAACTGCCAGAAAATTGAACTGTATGGAAGTCCAACAACCAAAGAGTTAAAGAGGAAACATTCATCCAGACTGTTAGGAGGGGAGGAGATGGGAAGCCACGGTAGAGAGGACATGTGTCAAGGTAGCAGCTGGTGGACTGAACAGTCCCAAATTTTATGTGGATAAGCTGGGAGGAACAATTGGGGAGCAAGGCAGATTCCACAACCCAGGGTTCCAGTCCCAGGAAAGAAGGTCTCAGAAACTCTGGCTGTAAAAACCTGTGAGGGGTTGTGGCAGCAGGAGAAATCCCAGTCTCATGGGAGAGTCTGTTGGGTGTACCCACAGGGTCCTAGAATGTACATAGACCCACCCATCCAGGAATCAGCACCAGAAAGGTGGAATTCGCTTGTGGGTAGCAGGAGAAGTGACTGAAAGCCAAGTGAAAGCAATGCAAGTAGCATTGTTCCCTCTCTGACCCCTCCCCCACATACAGCACCACAGCGCAGCTAAGTGGGTTGCCCTGCCTGGTGAATACCTAGACTCCACCCCTTACAATGTAACAGGTGCACCGAGACAAAGAAATACAGCCCAAAGGAAAGAACACATCAAAATTCCAGAAAAAGAACTAAGCGACAAGGAGATAGACAACCTTACAGGTGCAGAGTTCAAAATACTGGTAATCTGCAGAAATGATGAGTACAGATGCAAAATAAAGGAAGAAGTAAAGGCCATACAAAGTTACATAAAGCAAAATATACAGGGAACTAATAGTGAAGGGAAGAAAACTGGGATTCAGATCAATGATTTGGAACAAAAAGGAGCAATTAACATCCAACCAGAACAGAATGAAGAAACAAAAATTCCAAAAAATGAGGAGAGGTTTAGAAACATCTGGGACAACTTTAAGCATTCCAACATCGGAATCATAGGGGTGCCAGAAGGAAAAGAGGAAGAGCAAGATATTGAAAACTTATTTAAATAAAAAATGAAGGAAAACTTCCCCAACGTGGCAAAGGAACTAGACATGCAAGTCCAGGATGCTCAGAGAGTCCCAAAGAAGTTGGACCCAAAGAGGACCACATCAAGACGCATCATAATTAAGTTACTCAAGATTAAAGATAAGGGGAGAATCTTAAAAACAGGAAGAAAAGTTACTTACAAAGGAGTTCCCATAAGACTATCAGCTGATTTCTCAAAAGAAACTTTACAGGCAAGAAGGGGCTGGAAAGAAGTATTCAAAATCATGAAAAGCAGGAACCTACATCCAAGATTGCTCTATCCAGCAAAGCTATCATCTAGAATGGAAGGGCAGATAAAGTGCTTCCCAGATAAGGTCAAGTTATAGGACTTCATCATCACCAAGCCCTTATTATATGAAATGTTCAAGGGACTTATCTAAGAAAAGGAAGATCAAAACTATGACCAGTAAAATGACAAAAAACTCACAACCATCAACAACTGAACCTAAAAACAAAAACAAACTAAGCAAACCACTGGAACAGGAGCGGAATCACAGAAAGAGATCACATGGAGGGTTATCAGCAGGGAGGAGTTGGGGAGAATGAGGTACAAGATACAGGAAATAAGCATGATTGTTAGCTACAAAATAGACAGGGGGAGGTTAAGATTATTATAGGAAATGTGGAAGCCAGATAATTTATATATATGACCCATGGACTTGAACTAAGGGGGAGCGGAATGCTGGAGGGATGGGGTGCAGGGTGGAAGGGGATAAAGGGAAGAAAAAAAATGGAACAACTGTAATAGCATAGTCAATAAGATATACTTAAAAAGGGACATTTTAAGTATAGAGAAATACTTAAAATTTGAAGTGGTAGAGAAAGGAAAGACAACTTGGAAAGTCATTGTGAGGTAGGAGGAAGACAGGAGGTAAGGCAGCAAGGTGGAGAGGGAAAGTGAGTGGGGAGAGGTAGAGAGAGATGGAATCCTCTTTTGTGAGTCTTAACAGCAGGCAGGGCCCTGTCTTCACTCTGGAAATCACAGTAGTTAGTTCTGCCTCCTACCTACCCCCTTGCCCTCCCCCTCCAGCAATGAGGCTGTGGGCTAATAACCTAGTTTGCCTGATTAAATGCTCCTGCCCAAGACTGAATCACGAGACAGTTATGCAGCAGCTGCAGGAACAGATTACTTAGGGCAGTGTTCTTATTATTAGAAGAAGCATCTGAGAACTTAAGACTAAAGAAGAAGAATCATGATTTTTGCAACTTAATGTTTTCAACTTTTCTACAGGTGTGAAAAATAAAATAAAATAGGAAAAGTTGTCCTCTGCTCATGGTATTCATTGTTCAGATTTAGTGTTGCCAGGGGCAGAGTCTCAGTGTGTTTATCCCGGGGAGTGACTTTGTGTTTCCTGTTGCCTTCCCTGCCACGTTTGGTCTAGTTTCTGAGCCTAGGTCTCTTCAGTGACCCATGGTTCTGTGAATTATTTCATATAACTGCTGTAACAGAAACCTTTTACTAAGCTATTTTTGAGATGGTATTTCTGTTACAGTAGTTCTGTGAAGGAACTCAGAGGAATCATGCTTACTTATAGTCAAGGTTAAATGAAATAATATAAATAATGTATCTACAACAGTATTTGCCAAATAGCCAGTATTCAGTAAGTATTAGCTGTTTAGTTCAGAGGAAAATTCTTTTGATTTGGACAATTGAACTTTAAATGTATGTGTTCTGTATCAGAAAGTACGTGCATACCTGGGTTTTGCACAGTATTCCTACATTTCTCTCAATTTACCACATACCTGTCACCAGCCAGGGACAAGGCCCTGAGCGATCTGCCTCAGGCTGGCCCGTGGTGTGTGGGTTCTTGACTTCATGCAGGCAAGATTTTACAACCATGAGTCCAGGTGATTTTGGGAGTAAGTGTATTAGAGTTGGGGAAGTGAAACAAAGGGAGAACTTAGGGTAGAAGAAGGAACAGGGGAGAGCCTCGGCTGTGCTCTGCTTTGGCTCCTAGAACCATTATAGGAAAGAAGTGAGCCAAGGTGGGGCTGGTTTTAGCTCCCTGGAAAGTCAGAGAAAAAGGGGCCTTAGAGACAGGAGCAGGGGGTAGGCCTGGGATGAGCCACCACTGCCTGCTGCTCCCCTGCTTACAAGTCCCCCGGGGACCTTCAGACAGCAGGAGAAAGTGGTAAGTTCACGCCTGAGAAGGGGCCCGCACGTGCTCGAGAGGGAGCCCGCGCTGGTGTTCTTCCCCGTGAGGGTTTTAATTTCTCTTCCGCAGGTGAGAATCTTAGGGGAGGGTTTTAGCAGAATATTTAGCAGAATATCAGCTTTCATGGTGTATTTTTAATATGCTGATGCATCAAAATGAGTATGGGAGAGTTTGGAATTATTCTTTGGTCTGCTTTATTGTTTTACCATTATCTTGGGTTTGTGTGGCTCTAATCAGATTTTTGTTATTGTTCCTCTGACTTTATCCATCCTTGGGTTTAGCTGGCACAAATGGTATTAAATTGGATTTCTGTCTTCTATTTCCCCAACCAGCGTGACTTGAGCTGTGTATGTATTCTCTGGTTAGGGAGGAGAGGTATAAAGCATTTGCTCTGGAGAATCCTTGGTTAGGGAAATAAGGTCTTCTGATTCACTAGCTGGCTGTCAGTTGTTCAGATAGTTTGGCCTCACTTAATTATTTTGTCTCATTTACCCCATTCTACTATCCAGGAATTTTTCTAGCTTTACTATCCTGCCTTATCTGTAATACATTTATTCATGTAGAAAAACTTTTCCCCCCCATATTCACAAATTTCTTCATTTGTAAAGTCTGTCTCATGCATTATTTTTAGGAATGTGTAAAGTACTTAGAAGATGATAATCATTCAACAAGTCAGTGCTGTTTTTATTATTACCATGATTTAAGGCCTTGGTCTCCAGGATACCTCACTAGCTCCAAACCGACAGTGTTAAAAGATGTGTCATAGCTTCTTTTTCTGAGTATTAGAACTCTTTCCAAATGAAGTTCCAGGTGCAGATGGTATTGATATGCCTATTTTGCTGTTGGAGAGAGCAAAATAGAGGTTGTTAATTTAGTCTTGCACTTTAGAAGGTTAGCCAGAAATTAATATTATTTCTTAAAAACTAAAACCATGTAGAGGTTACTGAGAACTTTTGCTCTGTTTAATTTGTTTCATGTAGGGATTCTTGGCACATATGCCACTGGGGCTTTGTTTTTTTAATGTGAATTTTGAGGCTACATTGTTAAAGAACCTGAAGTTGTATGTAGTAAAAATAAGAACCTATAGAGATGTAGAACTGTGTTAACAGTACCATCCTAGATGCTTTGGATGATTCTAAACAAAATACCTCCTTCTTTATTGTTGTTGACTCTCAGTATTGATATACATGAGAAAATAAAGCTGGTTAATATGCATATTTTATTATACTTTACCTTTTTTGCTAAAGAAGCATTTAAAATGCAAATTTCACCTATGCTTCGCTTCTCCTTTCCCTAGTTACACTTTGGATAGCAGTTTTATAGCAGAGTGTCTAAGGTGCCTGACACAGACTAGACTGAGTACGTTTCTATAATAACCCTCTGTATAGGTCAGGAGAATCATTGTTGGGAAAGGCACAGTATGTGGTTTTCTCACTTGTCTCTTGTAATGCTGTGTTTCTTTATTCTCTTTTTAGGTGATACAGTTAATATTGGAGATGTATCTTACAAGTTGAAAACTCCTAAGAGCCCAGAACTTGTGCCACAGAACTACAGTAAGAAATATTTATTTATGAGTGAATAACTGTTAACTTTTCATTATGTGAATCTTTAAACATGTACAGCTCTAAAGGGAATAATATAAATCTGATATACATATCAGTTAGCTTCAGCATTTATCAGCATATGCTAGTCTTCTCTTACCTGACTTCAATTTTTTGTTCTGAAGTGTTTAAAACCTATCCCTACATTATATCACCTCACCCATGAATATTTCAGTAAAATTTTTATTGTTTAGTTAGGATAAAATTTACGTATAATAAAATGCACAGTTATAAGTAATCATTTCGTTTGGTTTTGACAATTTTATAAACCTGTATAACCACCAAGATTATTTTTATCACTGAATGTTCTTTTGTGCACCTTTCCAACTACCCTACCTTGGAAACCACTGTTCTCTTTTCATAATAGATTAGTTTCGCCTTTTCTTTAGCTGTATATAAATAGAATCATATAGTATGATATTTTTTTGTGTGTAACTGTCTTCTTTCTATCAAGGTAATGATTTTTAGGTTCACCCATGTCGCTATACCTATTAGTTTGTTTATATTGCTGGGTATTATTCTATTGTATAAATCTACCACATTTTGTTGATCTATTCTCCAGCTGATAGACATTTGAATGGTTTCTATTTTTGGACTGTTATAAATAAGGTGCTATGAACATTCCTGTACAATGATGTGGTCGTAAGTTTGCACTTCTCTTGAGGAAATGGCAGTTGAATCTATGTGTCATAGGGGGGATGCCTGTTCAACTTTATAAGATATTGCCAAAGAGTTCTACAAAGCAGTCATTTTTCTCCTGGTAGTTGGTTATGGCAGCAGTAGAAAAGTAATACATACTTCCAACCAAGATGGAGGTGTAGGTAGACACACTGTGCCTCCTAGCACAACCAAACTAAGGACAATAACAATTTGAAAACAAAAAACAACCAGTACTGACAGAAAATTGAACTGTATGGAAGTTCGACAACCAAGGAGTTAAAGTAGACACATTCATTCAGACTGGTGGGAGGGGTGGAGTTGGGGGGGCCTGGAGAAAAGGGCTCGCAGCATGGTGGCTGGTAATCTGGAGGGTCCCACATTTGCACATGGATAGATCAGGTGAAGCAGGGGAGTGAGGCAGAGTGTACAACCCAGGTCCCAACGCAGGGAAATAAAGCCTCAAAACACCCACTGAAAACACCTGTGAGGGTTGAGGTGCCAGGAGAAATTCCCAGCCTCACAGGAGAGTTTGTTGGAGAGACCCACAGGACCCCAGAATGTACACAAGCCCACCCACACGAAATCAGCACCAGAAGGGCCCAGTTTGCTTGTGGGAAGTGAGGAAAGTGACTGAAATCTGGCAGAGAGTGGAGCAAGCACCATTGTTCCCTCTTAGACCCCTGCCCCACATACCGCTCCACAATCCAGCAAAGTGGGTTGCCTGCCCTGGTAGACACCTAAGGCTCTGCCCGTCATACGTAACAGGTGTGTGAAGACAAAAAAAAAATTGCCCAAATGAAAGAACAGATCAAAGCTCCAGAAAAAATACAACTAAGCAACGAAGAGATAGCCATCCTGTCAGGTGCACAATTCAAGACACTGGTAATCAGGATGTTCACAGAATTGGTTGAACATGGTCGCAAATTAGAGGGAAAAAATGAAGGCTATGCTAAGGGAAATAAAGGAAAATGTACAGGGAACCAATAGTGAGGGGAAGGAAACTGGGACTCAAATCAATGGAGTGGACGAGAAAGAAGAAAGAAACATCCAAACAGAAAGGAATGAAGAAACAAGAATTCAGAAAAATGCGGAGAAGCTTAGGAATCTCCAGGACATCTTTAAACGTTCCAACATCCGAATTATAGGGGTGTCAGAAGGAAAAGAGGAAGAGCAACAAGGGAAAAGTTATTTGAAAAAATAATAAAGGAGAACTTCCCCAATCTGGCAGAGGAAATAGACTTCCAAGAAGTCCAGGAAGCTCCGAGAGTCACAAAGAAGTTGGACCCAAGGAGGAACACACCAAGGCACATCATAACTACATTACCGAAGATTAAAAATAAGGAGAGAATCTTAAAAGCAGCAAGAGGAAAGGAGACAGTTACCTATAAAGGAGTTCCCATCAGACTGTCAGCTGATTTCTCAAAGGAGACCTTACAGGCAAGAAGGGGTTGGCAAGAAGTATTCCAAGTCATGAAAGGCAACAACCTACATTCAAGATTGCTCTATGCAGCAAAGCTGTTGTTTAGAATGGAAGGGCCGATAAAGTGCTTCTTAGATAAGGTCAAGTTAAAAGAGTTCGTCATCACCAAGCCTTTATTATATGAAATGTTAAAGGGACTTATCTAAGAAAAAGAAGATAAAAAATATGAACAGTAAAATGACAGCAAACTCACAATTATTAACAACCATGCCTAAAACAAAAACAAAACAAACTAAACAAACTAAGCAAACAACCAGAACAGGAACAGAACCACAGAAATGAAGATCACATGGAGGGTTATCAACAGGGGAGAGGGAGGAGCAGAGAGGGGGAAAAGGTACAGAAAATGAATAGCATGGATGGTAGGTAGGAAAAACAAAAGAACAAAACAGACAAGTTGTGTCATTTACCCTTTGACCAACAGTGATGTTGTACATCCTTGCCAACATTGATATTTCTAGTCTTTTTCTTTTAAATTTTCTTTTAAGATTCTACTAGATATGAAATGGTAACTCATCATGGTTTTTGTTTTATAACAGCTTTATTGAAGTATATAATTCATATACCATAAACTTCAACTTTTTGAAGCATAAAACTCAGTGGTTTTTAGTGTATCCACAAAGTTGTGCAGCCATGACACTATCTAATTTAGGACATTTTCATCATCCCAAAAAGAAACCTCATATCCATTAACAGTCCCTTCTTATTTCCTCCGCCTTCTACCCCTATCTGCCTCCCCAAATCCCTACCTTTGGCAATCAGTAGTGTATTTTGTCTTTATGGATTTGTCTATTGTGAACATTTCATACGAATAGGATCATATGTAATGTGGCATTTGCATCTAGCTTATTTCATAGCATCATCATAACTATCATAACATACAATGTTTTTAAGGTTCATGTTTTAACATGTATTGGTTATTCATTTCTTTTTTTTGGCTAAATAATATTTCATTGTATAAATGTACCACATTTTGTTTATCCACTGATCAGTTGATGGACATTTGGATTGTTTCTACTTTTGGGCTATCATGAATAATATTGCTATGGACATTCATATGTAAGAAGTTTTAGTGTAGACACATGTATTCAGTTTTCTTGGGTATGTACCTAGGAGTGTTATTACTAGGTCATATGGTAACTCCATGTTTAACATTTTGAGTAATTACCAAACTCTTTTCCAAGGAAGGTGTACCATTGTACATTCCCACCAACACTGTGTGAGAGTTCCAGTTTCTCCCATTTTTACAAGCACTTGTTATTGTCTGTTCCATTACGGCCACGTTCGTGGGTGCATTTTTCTGACTCACAGACATTTCTTTGCTCAAAATCATGTCACTTCTTAATTCCTTAAATTACTTTCTAATACCGTAGGAACAAAGGTCAATCCTTACCTTTCGTGATCTAGTCTTAGCCTAGTCTTTGGCCACTTTCAATCCTTTATTCTATGTTCCAGTCATTGAATACAATACAGGATAATTTTTTGTTCACTCTTCAGATTCTTCCACTAGACTACCTGCTCCTTCAGGGAGAATATCTCACTTTCATCTAACATAAATTTCCATTTATTCTACTTCCCAAATGGCTGTGAAATCTGTTTTCTCTATTCTATCCCACTTTTACTACATATTTTTGGAGTTATTTTCTTAGTGGTGTACTCCAGGGATACAATTAATAATTTAAGTTAAAATAAATTTGTTCAGATTAATTCAAACTTAAATTCAATAGTATGAAAAATTTTTGTTCCCTTTCACTTCCTTTGTGCTATTATTGTCATACTAATTATATCTTTTTAATTTTATTTTTTAAAATATTTTTATTGATTATACTATTACAGTTGTCCCATTTCTTCCCTTTATTCCCCTTTGCTCTGCATTCCCCCTCCCACCTGCATTCGCCCTTTAGTTAATGTCTGTGGCTTATACATATAAGTTCTTTGGCTTCATTTCCTGTACTGTTCTTAACCTCCCCCTGTCTATTTTCTACCTACCCTTTATGCTGTTTATTCCCTGTACCTTTTCCCCTCTCTCCCTCTCCTACTCCCCCGCTGATAACCCTCTATGTGATCTTGTGATCTCCATTTCTGGGATTCTGTTCCTGTTCTAGATGTTTGCTTAGTTTTATGTGTGTTTGTGTGTGTTTGTGTTAGGTGTGGTTTGTAATAACTGTGAGTTTGTTATCATTTTACTGTTCATATTTTTGATCTGCTTTTTCTTAGATAAGTCCCTTTAACGTTTCATATAATAGGGGATTGATGATAATGAACTCCTTTAACTTGACCTTATTTGGGAAGCACTTTATGTGCCCTTCTATTCTAAATGACAGCTTTGCGAGACAGAGTAATATTGGACGTAG
This sequence comes from Anoura caudifer, assembly GCA_004027475.1. Classification (NCBI taxonomy): domain Eukaryota; kingdom Metazoa; phylum Chordata; class Mammalia; order Chiroptera; family Phyllostomidae; genus Anoura; species Anoura caudifer. The sequence continues at coordinate 67,347 of PVKU01002317.1, read as the reverse complement.
GTCGTTGCCTTTTATGACTTTAAATACTTCTTTCCAGCCCCTTCTTGCCTGCAAGGTTTCTTTTGAGAAATCAGCTGATAGCCTTATGGGAACACCTTTATAACTAACTGTCTCCTCTCCTTTTGCTGCTTTTAAGATTCTCTCCTTATTTTTAATCTTAGGTAATGTAATTATGATGTGTGTTCCTCCTTGGTGTGTTCCTCCTTGGTTCCAAGTTCTTTGTGACTCTCTGAGTTTCCTGGACTTCCTGGAAGTCTATTTCCTTTGCGAGACTGGGGAAGTTCTCCTTCATTATGTTTTCAAATAAATTTTTAATTTCTTGCTCTTCCTCTTTTCCTTCTGGCACCCCTATGATTTGGATATTGGAATGTTTAAAGATGTCCTGGAGGTTCCTAAACCTCTCCTCATTTTTTTGAATTCTTGTTTCTTCATTCTGTTCTGGTTGAATGTTTCTTCCTTCTGGCCCCCACCTTTGATTTGAGTTCCAGTTTCCTTCCTCTTACTGTTGGATTCCTGTATATATTTTCTTTTATTTCACTTAGCATAGCCTTCATTTTTTTCTCTAATTTGTGACCATATTCAATCAATTCTGTGAACATCCTGATTACCAGTGTTTTGAGCTGTGCATCTGAGAGGTTGGCTATCTCTTTATCACTTAGTTGTATTTTTTCTGGAGCTTTGATCTGTTCTTTCATTTGGACCATTTTTGTGTGTGTGTGTCTTGGCATGCCTGTTACATAGTAAGTGGCAGAGGCTTAGGTGTTCACCAGGGCAGGGCAACCCACTTTGCTGGGTTGTGGTGCTGTATGTGGAGGAGGGGTTTGAGAGGGAACAATGTCACTTGCTTGGCTCTCTGCCAGTTTTCAGTCAATTCCCTTGCTTCCCACAATCAAATTCATTCCTTCTGGTGCTGATTCCCAGTTGGGCGGTTTTGTGTACATTCTAGACCCTGTGGGTCTCTCCAACGAACTCTCCTGTGAGGCTGGGAGTTTCTCCTGCTGTCTCAACGCCCACAGATTTTTTTCAGTCAGAGGTTTTGAGGCTTTATTTCCCCACACTGGAACCCTGGGTTGCTCGTCTGTCTTGCTCCCCCTTTGTTCCTCCCGGTTTATCTGCATGGAATGTGGTACTACCTAGTCCGCCACCTCGCCGGGTCTGCCAGTTGCTGCCTTGCAGTGAGTACTCCCTGCCTGGCTGCCCGTCTCTACCCCTCCTACCGGTCTGGATGAATGTTTCTTCTTTAATTCCCTAGTTGCTGGACTTCCAGACAGTTCGATTTTCTGTCACTTCTGGTTGTTTTTTGTTTTTGAATTCATTGTTGTCCTTCTTTTGGTTGTTGGAGGAGGCACAGTGTGTCTACCTGCACTTCCATCTTGGCCGGAAGGGCCATCTAATTATATATTTTTTAAAATACATTTTATTGATTATGCTATTACAAGTGTCCCAATTTTTTCTCCTTTTTATACTCCTTAGCTATGTACCCCCACCCTCCAGCATTCCCTGCCCCTTTTAGTTCATGTCCATGGGTTGTACATATAAGTTCTTTGGCTTCTCCATTACTTGTACTATTCATAACCTCCTGCATCTATTCTGTGCCTACCAATTATGCTTCTTATTCCCTGCACATTTTTCCCCATCTCTCCCCCACCTCCCCACTGATAACCCTCTATGTGATCTCCACTTCTGTGATTTTGTTCCTTTTCTATTGTTTGCTTGGTTTTTGTTTTTTAGGTTCCGTTGTTGATAGTTGTGAGTTTGTTGTCATTTTACTGGTCATAGCTTTTGATTTTCTTTTTCTTAGATAACTCCCTTGAACATTTCATATAATAAGGGCTTGGTGATAATGAACTTGAACTTGACCTTATCTGGGAAGCACTTTATCTGCCCTTGTATTCTAAATGATAGCTTTGCTGTAATGAGTAATCTTGGATGTAAGTCCAAGATTACTTGCCTTTCGTGTCTTGGAATACTTCTTTCCAGCCCTGTCTTGCCTGTAAGGTTTCTTTTGAGAAGTCAGCTTCTGGGAACTTCTTTGTAAGTAACTGTCTCCTTTCCTCTTGGTGCTTTTAAGATTATCTCCTTATCTTTAACCTTGAGTAACTTAATTATGATGTGTCTTGGTGTGGTCCTCCTTGGGTCCAACTTCTTTGGGATTCTCTGTGCATCCTGTACTTGCATGTCTGGTTCCTTTGCCACTTTGGGGAAGTTTTCCCTCATTATTTGTTCAAATAAGCTTTTAATTTCTTGCTGTTCCTGTTCTCCTTCTATCACCCTATGATTTGGATGTAGGAATGTTTAAAGTTGTCCCAGAGGGTTCTCAATGTCCCCTAATTTTTAAAAATTCATGTTTCCTCCTTCTGTTCTGATTGAATGTTTATTTCTTCTTTCTGTTCCAGATTGTTGAGTCCCAGTTTTCTTTCCTTCACTCTTGCTTCCCTCTATATTTTGCTTCATTTCATTTTGTATAGCCTTCACTTCTTCCCTTATTCTGCATCTATACTCAGTGATTTCTGTGAGCATTTTGATTGCCAATATTTTGAACTGTGCGTTTGATAGGTTGTATATCTCCTCATCTCTTGGTTCTTCTTCTGGAATTTTGATTTGTTGTCTCATTTGGGATATAATTCTGTTACACTGCACCTGTTACATAGTAAGGGGTGGAGCCTTATGTATTCACCAGGGCGGGACAACCCACTTTGCTGCATTGTGAAGCTGTATGTGGGCGAAGAGTCAGAGAGGGAATAATGCCACTTGGTAGCTTGCTTGGCTCTTGCCTCACTTTCCACTCCTTCCCTCACTTCTCACAAGTGTATTGTGCCCTTTCAGGTGCTGATTCCCAGGTGGGTGGTCTTGTGCATGTTCTAGGGTCTCATCGGCCTCTCCAATGGACTGTCCTATGAGACTGGGAGTTTCTCCTGCTGCCGCAATCCTCATAGGTTTTTACAGCCAGAGGTTTTGAGGCTTTATTTCCCTGTGCTGGAACCCTAGGTTGTGCAGTTTGTCTTGCCCCCTAGTTGTCCCTCCTGACTTATCTGCATACAAATATGGGAAATCCTGTTCACCAGCCACTACCTTGATGTGTGTCTTCTCTGCCCCCAGCTTCCCATCTTCACTCCTCCTAACAGTGTGAATGAACATTTTTTATTTAACTCTTTGGTTGTCAGACTTCCATGCGATTTGATTTTCTGGCAGTTCTGGTTGTTTTTTGTTTTTAAATTTGTTGTTATCCTTCTTTTGGTTGTGTGAGGAAGTGAAGTGTTTCTACATATGCCTCTGTCTTGGCTGGAATCCCTGTGAACAGTTATATATTTATACATTAAAAGTTTAATGACACTTATTTATAATTAATCATTTTATGAAGGTGTGTTTTAAATCACATAAAAGAATCCTGGTTTGTGTGGCTACGTTGGTTGGAGTGTCGTCTTATAAAATGAAAGGTTACAGGTTTTTTTCCCAGTCAGGGCCCATGCTTGGGTTGCAGGTTCAGTCCCTTGTTGCAGGTGTTTCTCTCTGCTTCCTATTCCCCCCTCTCTAAAATCAACAAGCATGGTTTCAGGTGAAGTTAAAAAAATAAGAAGAAATGAGTTACAAATCAAAATATGTTTATCCTGTCTTTCTATTTGCTCATGTAGTTACCTGTATTGGTATTCTTTCTATGTGTGGATTTGAGTTCTGCCTTGTGTGCTTTCATTTCAGTAGGAAGGAAGGACTCCCATTATATTTCTTATAGGGAAGATCTGCTGGTGATGTGTTCTCTTTGTATTTGTTTTTCAGGAAATTTCCTAATTTTGCCTTTATTGTTTGAGAGATAATTTTACTGGATATGGAATTTTGATTTGACAGGTTTTATTTTCTTTCAGCACTTTGACTATGTCATCTTACTGCCTATGGCCTCCATAGTTTCTCACGAGGAGTCAGATATTAATCTTATTAAGGATCCTCCGTTATGTAATGAGTCACTTTTCTCTCTGCTATCAAGATACTCTCTTTGGTTTTAGCTTTTGATAGTTTGACTGTGGTACGTTTAATAACAAATCTTTTTCAGTTTTACCTATTAGGAGGTTGTTAAGCTTCTTGGATGTGTAGATTAATGTTTTCCCATCAATTTAGGGGAGTTTTTGCCAATTGTTTTTTATTGTTATTTTTTCTTTTTTCTCTCTTTGTCTTTCTAGGACTCTCAATATGTATATGTTAGTATACTAGATAGTGTCCCATGGATTTCTGTGACCCTTTCTATTTTTTCTCTTTTTTTTCTGTTTCTTAGACAGTATAATCTCAGTTAACCTATGTTCAAGGTTGCTGATTATTCTGCTTGGTCACATCTGTTGTTGAACTCCTCTAGTGAGTTTTTAAATTTTACTTATTGTACTTTTCAACTTCAGAATTTCTATGTGGATCTTTTAAATTATTTCTTTCATTAGTGATATTTTCTGGTGAGATATTGTTGACACGGTTTCCTTTAGTTTATAGACATGCTTTCTTTTTAGTTCTTTGAAAATATTTGATTAGCTGACTTAAAGTGCTATCTACTTAGTCCAATGTCTGGCTTCCTCAGAGAATTTTTATTGACTACTTTTTTTTTTCTTTGTGTAGAGGCCATGATTTCCTATTTCTTTGTATTTCTTATGTATTTTTGGTTGGAAAGTAGACATATTAAATAGCGTAATGTGGCAGATCTCCCTTTCCCAAGGTGTGTTTTTACGCATTGTTTCTGTTGTTTGTTCACTGACTTTTATGGACTGTTTTTCTAAAGTTTATATTCCTTATCATGTGCAGCCACTGAAGTTTCTTCTCAGTTAGCTTCGCAGTTAGGTAATGATTGGACAGAAATTTCTTAAATGCTTCGAACAAGTAAATTCTCTCAGTCTTTGGGCATAATTTCAGTATTCCACAGACAACTTACAAGTGTGTCTTAGTCTTCATTTCTTGAGTGTGCAAAGCCTTAATGTCAGCCAGCTGTGTGAGATTTGGCCCTTTTCAGGATTTCCCTGGACATGTGCACAGCCTTTTAGATACCTAGGCAAGCACTGGAGCAAAACCTCCTTTGGCCGTCTCATTCCCCGTTTTTCCTTCAGCATGAAGTGGTTTTGCTTCCTCAGGCAGCTGTGCTGTTAATCAAGTATAGCTGTTTTTTTTTTTTTTTTTTTTTTTTGACAGAGGCACTAGGGTAGTGCTGTTTCTACAGAGAGATTTCTGAATGAGTTAAATAGAGACAAATTCAAAGAATGGAGCTTTTCTTTTCAGGGTGCTGCTAGATAGGTCAGTATCGATAATTCCCTGTGTGGGGGGGCATTTGCGGAGCCCCAACCCTGTACTGTCCCTGTCAGTGGTTGCCAGACTGATGGATTTCACCATCAGTGTGGTCAGTTGGTTCCCAAACTACCTCAGATGTGGGGAGAGATGGGAAAAGCCCAAGTTAAAACACCACAAAGCTCACTGTTGTTACTAAAGTTCATCCATTGTTATTGGGTAAGTATTGTCAGACTATTGAAATTCTTTTGTTAATTACTAGAATTCTGACAAAGTTGATTTTTGGCAAATTTTGCTAGTGTCCTTGTTACTTTTATGGAAGAGTGGATTTCAGAGGTCCTAGGCTTTGTTTTGCTTTCATTAGATTCCAGTTAAAGCTGAAGAGCTTTACATGTTTTGAGGAAAGAACCAGAATTTTCCTTCAGCTGGTTTGGCATCTAATTTCTGGTGAGATTCCAGAGTTCTCTTAATGCTTTATGACTCAATCTCCAGATCTACACACGATAGTCAATCTCTTCGCTTTATAGCTACCAGCTATTTGGATTACCGGAGAGTTCTCTGCATTGAGTCCTGTATTCTGCTTTCTGCAACTCACATCTCTCTTGTCCAGTTGCCTTGCCTCTGTTCTTGAGGCCATGTCAGAGAAGGTCAAGAGAGCCTCAAAGGGATTTATCTTAGCTCTTTTGCTTCAGCATCATCCTTGAGAACTACCTTGCACTGAGTAAAGACCTGAAGTGTTTTAGAAAGATTTCTGCTGCTTTTTCTGTCCCACCCACAGCCTGCTATGGTTGTTGGCTTGCTTTATAAACAAAGGTCCAGCATGCTTCGGGAAGGATATTTCTCAGCTCCTGTCCTGCATCTGGTTTTTAGTGTACACCCCTGTATATTTAGTGAAACCAATGGAAAAGTGTTAGTGAGTGGTTGGAGATTTTCTCTGTGGCTGGGACTTCTCAGTAGATTAATTTATCATACCAGCCCATCTGTGGCCATTACAAGTTTGTTAAAAGTTTACCTTGGTGATCCTGACACATCTATGGCAGATACTTTCTCTTCCTCCCATTCTACTAGGCAGGGGTAAAAACTAGCTCTGTGTCTTTTCTCTCCTTAAAAGGGCTCATTACTTTTTAGAATCTAGTTCATTTAGGTTTCTTAGTATCTTCAGCTATATGATAGGCTTTTAAGAAGCTATGTTTTTTGTTGATTAACTGACTTGTTCTGGTTGTTAGGTTGGAATTGAAATTCTTTTATAATTATCCTTAAGCTAACTAGATGTGGGAGTTATTTTTAATGTTCCATTATTTATTGGTATGCCTAATTATATTATTGTAATAAATAAGTTTTCTGGGATTAGAGGAGTGACATAATTCTTTATTATACATATCTAGAGAACAATTAGCAAAAATTCTATAACAATTTACATGCCTCAGGTACACAATAGTTGAAAATCATGAATTTTTCTGATTTTGGCTCTTCTCTTATTATGAATGTGGCTAACATTTTATAATAAACTTCAGAAGTAAGGAATGATATTCACTGTTAATAGAAAGTAGGGAAACTTTTATGTAGTCTGAGTTCTATAGGGTAACAACTGCTTGGGGGGAACTTATATTTATAATTTTGTCTGTACTACTTTCTTTCTCTTTTTTTAAAGATTACCATGGATTTGTTGAGGGGGGTGGTTTTGTGTGGGGGATTGGAGGCACACTTTGAGGGTTGAAGAGAGATGCTATCTGTCCTACTTTTTAGATGTGTGAATTTCATTTTCTTTCTTTTGTACTTAAATGTGTTAATTTCTGCAGTCATTCAACTGACCTGAGTCTCCTTGATTATATGGGATAATTATTTCAACTTTATGGATATATTGTAAGGATTAAATCAAATAGCATAAGTGACATGTGTGTGATAGTGCCTGGCACACATGGCTTGGTAAATGAGTCCCTGACACAACCATTTTCCCAGTCTCCTGATTCTTCTTCTTTTTCTTTTTAAAATTAATTAATTATTTTAAAATTATATTTTATTGATTATGCTATTATACTTGTCCCAATTTCCCTTTTACCCTCTTCTACCCAGCACCACTTACTCCCTCAGGCAATACACACACCATTGTTCATGTCCATGGGTCATGCGTGTAAGTTCTTTGGCTAGTCCATTTACTATACTGTACTTTAGATCCCCAGGGCTATTCTGTAACTACCAATTTATACTTCTTAATCCCCTCACCTCTTCATCCATTACCCTACAACACCCTCCCATCTGACAATCATCAAAACTCTCTCCATGTCCACAATTCTGTCTCTGTTCTTCTTGTTTGCTTAGTTTGGTTTTTAGATGCAATTGTTGATAGATATGTATTTATTGACATTTTTATTATTCATAGTTTTGATCTTTTTCTTATATAAGTCCCTTTAACATTTCATATAAAAATGGTTTGGTGATGAAGAACTCCTTTAGTCTTTCTTGTCTGGAAAGCTCTTTATCTGTCCTTCAATTCTGAATAATAGCTTTGGTGGGTGGAGCAGTCTTGCCTGTATTTCCCTGCTTTTTATGACTTTGAATATTTCTTGCCAATCCCTTCTAGCCTACAGTTTCTTTTACAAAATCAGTTGATATTCTTATGGGAGCTCCTCTGTAGGTAATTAAATTCTTTTCTCTTGTTGCTTTTAAGATTCTCTCTTCATCTTTAACCTTTGGTATCATAATTATGATGTGTCTTGGAGTGGGCCTGTTTGCATCTATCTTGTTTGGGACTCTCTGTGCTTCCTGGACTTGCATGTCTATTTCCTTCACCAAATTAGGGATGTTTTCTTTCATTACTTTTTCAAATAGACTTCCAATTTCTTTATCTTTCTCTTCTCCTTCTGGCACCTCTATGAGGTGAATGTTGGAATGTTGGCGTTGTTCCAGGCTACTAATACTACCTTCCTTTTTTGTATTCTTTTTCTTCTTGTGGTTCTGAGTGTTTGTTTTTTGCTTCCTTATGTTCCAAATCATTGATTTAATTCTCGGCTTCATCCACTCTATTGTTGTTTCCCTGTAAATTGTTCTTTATTTCAATTAGTGAATCCTTTGTTTCTAAATGGATCTTTTTTATGCTGTTTATGTCCTTACTAAGTTCCTTGAGCATCCTTATAACCATGTCTTAAACGCTGCATCTGATAGTTGCTTATCTCCATTTTGTTTAGGTTTTTTCCTGTAATTTGATCTGTTCTTTCATTTGTATCATGTGTCTTTGTCTCCTCATTTTGGCAGCCTCCCTGTGTTTGTTTCTATGTATTAGGTTGAGCTGCTATGACTCTCTGTCATGGTAGCTTGGTCTAATGTAGGTTTTATATAAGATCCAGTGGCACAGCCTTTCCTGTCACCCAAGCTGGGTACTTGAAGTGTGCTCTTCATGTGGGCCGAGTACACCCTCCTCTTGTAGTTCAGCCTTGATTGCTGTTGGCAGATCAATGGGAGGGATTCACGCAGGCCATTCAGCTGTAAATATTGGCTGTGACCACTGACCACCAACATCCACCCTTCATGGAGGATCAGCTGTGCAGGGGCAGGGTGGTGGTGCTCTGACATGGTCTGTGACTGTCCACTGGGTGCATAGGCCCTGAGGTTTCTTAAGTGATGCCGGCCAAGGTCAGTCTCCACTTGTGTTCTGCCTGGGCCATGCTACATGAGCTATAAAGCAATCTGAGGTGGCTGCTACTTGTGCTGGGCTTGGAGGTTCCCAGGCAAAGCCACGCTGTGAATCTAGGCTGGCTGCTGTTAGTGCTGGGCCTAGCACTAGGGCCACTTAGCAAGAGGTACAGAGGCTGGGAACTTCCTCAGGCTGGCTGTTGCTTGTTTGAAAAGACTTAGGAAGTTGTGAATCATGAGCCAATACCAGAATTCATATGGAAAAGCCACTGTTAACAGCTTGGTGGCCAGTAAGTTGGGTGGGATTGAGTCTCAGGAGATCTCCGGGGCAGGACTAATGGTGTTAGCCAGGTTTTGGAGTCTTAGATATCACACTCACCTGCTGACTTGGTGGCTATGCAGGCTAGGGGTCAGAAAAAGGATAATGGCCTCTGCCTGTCTTTCTCTCTGGGAGAAAACTGTTCCCCAGGTCCTGTCTTGATGCTAGACACTTTAGTTCCTTCCTGTATGCCACTGCTACTCTGGTGCTGGAGCTCAGAGATAGTGAATTTGAGTAAGTTTATGTGTGAGTTCTTTAAGGGGAACTGCTTGGAACTTCAGAATTTTCTTCCACCAACTCAGTCCCTGCTGGTTTTTGCAGCCAGAAGTTTTGGAGACTTATTGTCCTGGCACTGGAACCCTGGGTGGTGGGGACCTGAGGTGGGCTGGGACTTCTTGCTTCCAAGATATCCCTCCTGAATTTTTATCCACCACACATGAATATGGGACTAGTTGTTCTGTATATCTCTGCCCCTCTTACCAGTCTGTATGGATGTAGTATCTTTAATACCACATCTGTAGTTCTCTGTCTTCCTTTCAACTCGATTTATGACAGTCTGAGTGATGGTTGTTCTATATTATAGTTGTAATCTTGATGTTGTTGTGTGAGGAGGTGAGTCATGTTCACCTATGCCGCTGTCTTGACCGGAAGTCATCCCCTTGTTCCCTTTCATTTTCCATCACCCCATGCCTGTGACACTGTGAATGGGATTATTACTAGGGCTGCTCTGAGTCAGCTTAAAAGATATGCTAAAAATATCTTTTCTTCATTCAATCTTACACTTAAAAGATGAATTTGGAATATAGTTCATCTGGATTTGATTTGGTACTTTCCCTCAAGTTGTTTGCAGGATCACAAATGGCTGTAGAACTTCAAATAAGCTTTAATTTTCATTAAAAATCAAACTTAATGTATTTATGGTGTGGAAAGAATGTTGTCCTTTTCGGTCTCACCTGAACAGGAAACATAGTCATTGCCTGACTGCTCTCAACAGAGGATAGGTACCGTTCCCTTCTCTTACCAACTAAGATGGCATGGTTTACTGTCTGGGCTCTGCTGAAATATTTTATCATAGTCACAAATGCTTAATCACTTGGGGGATCTTCTTACAAAGTGAGAAAAGTAATAAGACTATACTCACTTTAAGGATTCAAGGAATCTGAGCAATAATACCAATTTTGAAACTTATAAACATAGGCTTTGAATGAATGTATTTTTATATTTTTCAAGTGAATGAGGGGCAATGCAGTGGCTGGCTCAGATCAAGTCCCAAAGTGTAAAAGGTATCTGTTTCTAAATATAGGAAAACTCCCATAATTTGCCATCAAAACCCCCAGAAAAACAAAGAAAAGCTTAACATTTCCTGGTTTAGATATTTTCAATTTTTATTACTGTTTTCATGCATCTCTTATCTAATCAAAATTTGTTATTTCTTTTGTTTTTTTTATTAGTAGCTTTGTTATTATTATACTTTGAAATTTATCTGAAGAGCATTTATACTAAAAGCAGTTGGATGGTTCAAAGACTCCAGTTTGCATTTTTTGTGCTTGCCATCCATTCATTATCATTCCTACCATATTCACAATATAAGTATCTTTATTATTTTTTGTCTATCAAGATGATGGTGCATATCATGTGTTTTACCCAGTAGTACATAGTTTCTACTAGTCTTTCTTATCAGCGACTCTTCCCAGTTCTAAGAAAAATACTGTTGGGAATTTGGTTAACTTGAAGTAACTGGCTGAGCTAAATCAACAAAATCCTTTTTTTAATTTTAATTTTTTTACAACAATATGAGAGAGAAAAATTGATTGGTTACCTCTTGACTGCACCCTTACCAGGGACTGAACTTGCAGCCTGGTCATGTGCCCTGACTGGGAATTGAACTGGCAACCTTTTGCTTTGTGGGATGATGCTTAACCAACTGATCCACAGTGGTCAGGGCTCAACCACATCTTATGTATTCACATAAGCATTATGGGGTTACTACATATTGGTTGGACAGATATATGTATTGCATACTATAGTATGTTTTTATACATCTGTTTACTGTGTTAAATTCAGCTATTGTATACTTTGAACTTTTTCTTTCTTGTCTCAGAGACTATATCTTAAGTGAGAAAATTACAATTCTTTGGCTTACTATTACATGACTGATTGATTAGAGATTATGAGTTTTGGTTATTAGAAAACTTTGTTGGGTTTTTTCCTTCTCTTGGAGCAATTTAAAAAAATATTTTGGAAGTGGTATTTTGCTAAACTTTGATTATGCATTACTTTCCTTCCTGTGTTTATGGTTCAATTTAGCTTTTTGCCTTTTGGATATTTAATATTTTCAAATGAAACACAAAATGATAGACTTTTGTTAAGGAAAGGAACTTTAGCAATTATTATTCTCTCTGAAACTCATTTCATAGCCAGGAAAATAGGACCATAAGAAAGAGGTCAGAAGACTCATTAATTAGTAGCAAATTCTCATACAAAGCCTAGGTTTCCTGACTTAAGTTTGATTTTCCTTTATAATCTGTCTCAATAGCTCTGGCTAGTATTCTTTAAAAGAAATCTTGAAATGGAAAGAAGATTTGTATGTTAGGAAAGTCTTAGAATTTAAAAGTGTTAAAGATTATTGAAAAAAATACTGAAATAGTTGGGGCATGGCAGTGCTGTTTTATTTCTGTCTTTGTCAAAGTTATTATTCAGAGCACTAAAAATCACATTGTCTTTTACTAAGGAGGAAATTAAAACCGCAGTGTTAAAATGTGAACTTTGATATTCATGTTTAACATCTATTAATAGAATGGTAGAAATCCTGCTGGCCGGCCAGTGGTGTAGACTGGAACCATTCTTGTGTGGAAGTCTCAAATTCTGTTAGAAGCCTCGGGACAGCAGGAGCACCGTATCAAAGCACAGTTTCTTCGATTGGTGACTGCATGATGGAGAAAACGGATGCTTATATTTTATGGTCAGTTGCTCACTTCTCATTCGCACTGTCACAGTGCTGGGCACAGCAGGCCGTCCTTTCCGTCCCAGGGTCAGTGTAGCCCAGTGCCTGGAATGCAGTGGACACAGTGGTTTCATTGCTCTTCAGTTTTTTATTATCTGGGTTTTTTAACTTCTGCCTTGACCATGATAACTTCCATTTACCATCTTAGTTAGTCCCTACTCTCTGCAAGTGTTGAAATGGATAATTAAAGCTTTTTGCCTTTTTGTATGAAATCTGAAATCTCATAGCTTAGATGAAATTGGCAGCGTTTGAAAAGAGGTACCTTCATGTTTTTGTGCTTGAAGTTAAACTATATAGTATCAAACTTAGTATTTCTTCCAGAGTTTGCCTTATGAAGTTGTGTTCCTGGTTAGCAGTTTTCAATAGATGACTTTAAACCTGACCTCAGAGTAATATTTCTACTTCCTTCAATAATCTTGTTGCAGTCTGTGGACCAATTATATGCGAGGGCCTTTAAGGTTTACCGGACACACTGACCTCTTATCCAAGCAATTAGGGCCTACAAAGATTTTCTGGAAGAATTGCAACCCCTGGGCTCTTAAAATGGTGAGTTTTGGCATAAAGTCAACAGGATGAGAGTGTTTTTTTTTTGGTGGTGGTGGGGGCGTTGTTTTTGGTTTGCAAATAATTTTTTTTAAAAAGGTTTTATTTATTTACTTTTAGAGAGAGGTGAACGGAAGGAGAAAGAGAGGGAGAGAAACATCAATGTGTGAGAGTCTCACTCACCCCCACCATGAGTACCTGGCCCACAACCCAGGAATGTGCCCTGACTGGGAATCAAACCTGTGACCTCTGGGTTTGTAGGCTGGAACTCAATCTACTGAGCCACACCAGCCAGTGCAAGTTTGCAAATAATTTTAAAAGCTTTGAGAAACTCATCAGCATCATAAAAGACAGAACACTATGGAAAAACCTGCCGTTTTTGTGTAAATATAGATAATGTGGAACAGTCTTTGCAACAACTTGTTAGTTTTAGTGAATTAATGACAAAAGTTACACAGATGGTCTCCAGGAAGTTGTTACCTAACATTCCCTTATTTAATAGAGTCAGAGCTTGAAAAACAATCTAAGAAACAAGGCCTCCAGTTCTTAAGATTTACCTTGTTTTTAATAGTTGCACTAATTGCCTCTCATTGCATGAGAATTTGAAGAAAGGATTTCCTTTGAGATTTCTTTAGATCTATTTTTAAGAACAGAGCCCTCGAAAGGAGGAGTCCCATTAAAAGTGTCCCCTCGCTTTAAAGTCCTTTAAGGTGACCTGAAGTCTCTGGAGTCTCCACAGCAATCTTTATTCAGTGCCTAATTTTTCTTTAATCATTTTTCTCCTGGGCACCCTATTCAAGATGACTTAAAATTTTTGGATACATTTTATTTTCTGTATCCAAATTTGTGGATACATTTATTGTCAACTTTCATTGCAGATGAACAATTTTTGAGCTGTATAATATGTTAAATAGGCAGGCTACTTTGGATCCACCTGGTAATTAGGCCACCATTAGTGACATTGTTTAAAGAGAAAATTAATTCAAGCTGTAAATACCTAACTCAAAATCACATTTTAATGTATATATAACACATATGATAGAGAGAGGATTAATACCCATAATATAGAAATATATTTTACAAATGGATGAGAAATATCATGTGATCCAGTAAAAGATAGGCAAAGAATTTACTGGTAAATAGGCATGTCAGAGGAAATGAAATCCAAATGGATAATAAGTTTATGAGCATATGTTCTAACCCTGACTAATAGTTTAGAGAGATACAAATTATACAATAAGAAAGCACTTTTTATGCATCACCTGGGTCAAAATTTAAAAGAATTGCAATGTGTGGTACCTACCAGGTTGCAGAGAAATGGCATTGTTATACATTGCTGGTATAAGCATGAGTGCATATGACCTCTTTGGAAAGTAATATGATAGTATCTATTAAAATAAAAACTACACATTCCTTTTGATGTAGCAGTTTCTTTTTAGGTTCTATCTGTTAAGAAAAAATCAGGATATAAAAGAGAATATTTGTTGACAATATATATTGCAGCATTTTAGTGTTTTGGGCAGTGACAAAAGCTAGAAGCTGAGCGAATCAAGAAGAATGACTGAATAAATTGTTATATACCCATTTGGGGATCTTCTAGAGCTGTTTAAAAAGATTGATTAGATTTATATCTGTGTACCTTGAGGCTGTCCATGTAATGTTGTTTAGCAGAAATTGCAGACTGCAGAGTTGTATATAAAGTATGATACCATTTTTGTTTAAAATTTTTTTTGAAACACCTTTTACAGATGTTCTATATATGGAGAAAAATTGTTGAAGGATATACTCCATGCTCTTAAACTTGGACTTCCTTCTGGGTCATTGGACTACCTTCCTTCCTCCTGAACCTATGAGATTAAGAATGGGAGGGGTTGCCCTGGACGGTGTGGCTCAGTTGGTTAGAGATTCACCTCATAGACCAAGACTCATGTGTTCAATTTCCGGTCAGTGCACATACGTTGGTTGCGGGTTCGATCCCCAGTCGGGGCATGTACAAGAGGGCAGCAGATCAGTGTTTCTCTCTCATGTTGATGTTTCTCTCTCTCTCTCTCTCAAAGCAATGAAAAAATGTTCTCAGGTGAGGATAAAAAAAAAAAAAAAACAATGGGAAAGATTAAGGAAGATCATTAAAAATTTTTAAATTTATTTTTATTTTATTTATTTTTTATTTTTAAGTATTTTTTATTGATTATGCTATTACAGTTTTTCCAATTTTCCCCCTTTCTCCCCCCTCCCCCCGGCCCCACAAACCTCCAGCATTCCCCCCTGCTTAGTTTATGTCCATGGGCTGTACATACAAGTTCTTTGTGTTCTCTGTTTCCTATACCATTTTTTATCTCTCCCCATCTATTTTTTGCCTACCAATTATGCTTCTTCTTCCCTGTACCTCTTCCCCTGTATTCCTCCCTTTCCCCTCCCCACTGAAATACCTTTCTGTGATATCCATTTCTCTGCTTCTGTTCCTGTTCTGGATGTTTGCTTAGTTTTTGTTTTAGTTGTTTTTCTTTTCTTTTAGGTTCATTTGTTAATAGTTGTGAGTTTGTTACTTTACCGTTCATATTTTTGATCTGCTTTTTCTTAGATAAGTCCCTTTAACATTTCATATAATAATGGGTTGGTAATGATGAACTCCATTAATTTGACCTTATCTGGGAAGCAGTTTTTCTGCCCTTCCATTCTAAATGACAGCTTTGCTGGATAGAGCAATCTTGGATGCAGGTCGTTGCCTTTCATGACTTGGAATACTTCTTTCCAGCCCCTTCTTGCCTGCAAGGTTTCTTTTGAGAAATCTGCTGATATTCTAATGGGAATACCATTGTAGGTAACTATCTCCTTTTCTCTGGTTTCTTTTAGGATTCTCTCCTTAACTTTAATCTTGGGTAACTTAATGGTGGTGTGCCTTGGTGTGTTCCTATTTGGGTCCAACTTCTTTGGGACTCCTTGGGCTTCCTGGACTTCCTGGAAGTCTATTTCCTTCTTCAGGTTGGGGAAGTTTTTCTTCATTATTTGTTCAAATAAGTTTTCAATTTCTTGCTCTTGTTCTTCTCCTTCTGGCACCCCTATAATTCTGATATTAGAATGTTTCAGGTTGTCCCAGAGGCTTGTAAAGCCTTCACTTTTTCAAATTCTTGTTTCTTCATTTTCTTCTGGATGGATGTTTATTTTTTCCTTTTGTTCCAAATCATTGCTTTGGGTCCTGTTTTCCTTCCTGTCATTGTTGGTTCCCTGAACATTCTGCTTCATTTCTCTTTGGGTATCCTTCATTTATTTTTCCATTTTTTGACCTGAATCAGGCCCATGAGCATTTTGATTACCAGAGCTTTAAGTTCTCCATCAGATAGGCTGGCGATCTTCTCATTGCTTAGTTCTGAGGTTATACTCTGTTCTTTCATTTGGGACATATTTCTTTGTCTTGGCACAGCTGGTAGGTTGTAAGTGGGTGGGGCCTTAGGTATTTACCCTGGCAGGGCAACTCTTTTTGCTGAGCTTTGGCACTGCCTGTGGGAGAGGGGCCAGGGAGGGAACAATGCAGATCCCCTGCTTGTCCCTAGTGCACTGTCCGTCGGACTCTTGTGTGAGCCTGGGAGTATCTCCCACTGCCGTAGCCCACAGCCACCTCTGAGTCCCCTTGAGTCCAACTTGGGACTCTCTGATCTTCCTGGACTTCCTGGAAGTCTGTTTACTTTGCCAGATTGAGGAAATTCTCCTTTATTATTTGTTCAAATAGTTTTCAATTTCTTACTCTTCCTCTTTTCCTTCTGTCACCTGTATGATTTGGATGTTAGAACGTTTAAAGATGTCCTGGAGGTTTCTAAGCATCTCCTCATTTTTTTGAATTCTTGTTTCTTTATTCTGTTCTGGTTGAATGTTTATTTCTTCCTTCTGTTCCAAATTGTTGATTTGAGGCCCAGTTTCCTTCCTCTCACTGTTGGTTTCCTGTACATTTTCTTTTATTTCGCTTAGCATAGCCTTCATTTTTTCCTCTAATTTGTTACCATATTCAACCAGTTCTGTGAACATCCTGATCACCAGTGCTTTGAACTGTGCATCTGATAGGTTGGCTGTCTCTTTGTCACTTAGTTGTATTTTTTCTGGAGCTTTGATCTGTTCTTTCATTTGGGCCATTTTTTTGTGTGCATGTGTCTCAGCGCGCCTATTAGGTAGTAAGGGGTGGAGCCTTAGGTGTTCACCAGGGCAGGGCAACCCACTTTGCATTGTTGAGCTGCATGTGGGGGAGGGGACTGAGAGGAAACAATGTCACTTGCTTGGCTCTCTGCCAGTTTCAGTCACTTCCCTTGCTTCCCACAATCAAATTGGGCCCTTCTGGTGCTGATTCCCAGGTGGGTAGCTTTGTGTTGGTGTCTCCAAAGAACTCTCCTGGGAGGCTAGGAGTGTTTCCTGCTGCCTCAACCCGCACAGGTGTTTTCAATCAGAGATTTGAGGCTTTATTTCCGCATGTTGGAACCCTGGATTGCTTGGTCTGTCTTGCTCTCTAGTTGTTCCTACTGGTTTATCTGCATGTGAATGTGGCATCACCCAGTCCGCAATCCACTGCCTTACCGAGAGTCCTCTCTGCCTGGCTGTCCATCCCACCCCTCATACCAGTCTGGATTAATGTTTCTTTAACTCCTTGGTTGTCGGACTTCCATACACTTCGATTTTCTGTCAGTTCTGGTTGTTTTTTGTTTTTAAATTTGTTGTTACCCTTCTTTTGGTTGTGCAAGGAGCACAGTGTGTCTAACTACACTTCCATCTTGGCTGGAAGTTGAATAAAATATATTTAAAAAAAGATTTACCTTTTTTATTAGCAAACTGAAGAACAATCAGAATTATACCTATAATCACAGTTTAGTTTGTACACCAAAATACTTTTTTAAGTAAGAGAGAAAGGCATAGAGTTACTTAAAGCTGGAACCCTAGTAATTGTGTATAATCTTGAGGATACTTGTGGCAGTGCCTTCTACTTAGCATGATCCTCCTGTATATTGAGAACCACTGGTCTAAGGCACATCTGAAAATTCTCAGCAATGCCTTCCTTTATTCTTGCCAATAGTGGTTCTCAATTAGTAGCAGTACCTCCAGTACTCTCTCTGTGCCTGCCAGAAGGCATCTGGCAACATTTGGGGGAACTTTTAGTTGTTGCAAAGCTTTGGGGGATAGGTGTAATTTAGTACACCACTGACACCTAGAAATGATAAATATAATGTCCAAGAAAGTCCCATCTGCCTAACATGTCAATGGCATCCTGTTGAGGAGTTCTGTGTCTTTGTCATTTGTTTTTTTTCAAGGTTTATGTTGCTTGCACACCACTAATAAGTTATTTTTAATTCACAATTAAGCCCAGGGAAGAGTTTCTTTCAGTTTCCCCATCTTTTGAAAGCTGAAATTGTCAGGAAGGCAAGTCAGTAGTGAATATGTTCTACCTTTATATTGAGCTTCTAGATGTCAGGATATCTAAGACTCTCATCACCACTACATTTGAATTCCACATAACTTTCTTAATATGTGTAAGTAGCTTTTGCATCCTGTGGCTGGCATTGTAGTCTATGCTGTATCTTTACAAAGATCTCTTCTTTTCCCTTCTTTCTCTTCCCCTCAATAATAGTAATCAGAGTGGTCATAATTTATTGCATTCCTGTCAAGTGCCAGGTAAAAATACAATTTTTTTTTGTGCAGTATTTTACCTAGATCCCACAACAACCCGGAAAGGTGTCAGGCTATGTGTAAAGACACAGCCTTGAGCTGAACTGCTCAAACCCCAATTCTTCTGTTTACAAGCCATATAATGTTAAATCAGTTATTTAAACCCTCTGTGCTCAGTTTCTCCAACTATGTAGTAGAGATGATGAATGTACTTAGTTACAAAGTTGTTATGAGGATTAAATTAGGCATATAGAAGCATCCATTAATAGTCATACCACATAGGCATTTGTTAAATACTCATTACCCTCTGTCCACAGGTGATAAGTGCATAAACCAGGATGTAGACCTACATTGTTTGAGTCCAAAGCTTGCATTCCAGCCATACCTCCTATTGCCCCTCTAAAATCTTTTTGACAGGCCAAGGACCTACCTTTAGGTCCAAGACTTTCCCTATAATATGGACCCCACTGGGCTCCCTCAAATTTAGTGGACTTGCTTTTCTGGCCATTAATATATTTCTTGGATTTTGGTGCTACTAATGAAATGTTTAACTCCTTTTATTAAAATTTTAAATTCATTCTGCTGTTATGTTGAGGAGTGGGTCCTGCTGATAACATTATCAAAAAAATACCCACTTCTCAAAAAAATTCCATTCCATTTTCACTTATTCATATTTTAGTACAGTGTCTTTTTTCAAAGAAAGTATTTGTCAGGAAATTTCATTAAACAGCTGAAAGTAATATGTGCTGCTGTGTGGTATCTGTGGTGTATTTTACATTAATGCTTGAAACTAGCTGTACTTTTAGTACGGCCTCAAAGACACATGAGTCATACTTAAAAGAATCCCAGAAATAGAAACGAGATGTAAGACTGCACATTACGAACATCTGCAAAACAAACTGAAACTGCCATGCATCACCTAACATGAGCACATCCCAGTGCGTGAGAGAAATCCCCACTTCAGTGTTTTCAAGCACAACAAGCTACCTTCCAGGAGTCCGCATAAGAACAAAGTTAAGACAAGATAATACCAGAGAACTTGGTCCTATATTCTGTAATTTCCTTCTCTATGTAAAAATAAAATATCTGGTCCATGTTGGACAAAATTCTTTATTCAATTCCTAGCCAATACTTGGTTCAAAAAAAAGTGTACTATTTTTGCCCAAGAATATTCAATAATTCTACTAAAAGTACATAAATTATCATTTTCTCCCTCTGCAGTCTCAAATTTATCTTGTATATAAATTAAAACTTCAGAAAATTATGCATAGTTCAAATTCCATTATACTAAATCGTTCAAAAGAACTGAGTTTTTTTTTTACTACCCCAAGAGGCAACATAATGTATGGAAAGAAAGTCTTTGAAGGCACACAGGCTAAGTTGTGATTTCTCATCCGATCCTTTATCAATGTCCTTGGACAAGTATTCTGAATCTTCTGTGCCTAAGATTCTTTATTTTCAAAAGAGTAGGAATAATATTTACTGGGTATGCTTATTGTAAGGATTGTGAGTAAAGCACTTTGTCCACCCCAGTAAGAACCAGGTGTGCAAGGACATTAAAGAGGCCAATCCCACCAAGAGCTGGCCAGAATGTGCAGGAACTAAAACTCTTTTTTCATTGCTGGTAGAAATATAAAATGTTACAACCATTTCAGAAAACAGAATGGTGGTTTTTTAAAAAGTTCAGCATGTGATAGAGCCATTTTACTACTAGGTATGTAACACAAAAAAAAGAAACCATATGTGCATACAAAGAATTATACATGAATGTTCAAAGCAGCTTTATTTCAAGAGCCTCAAAATGATAACAATAATGTCCATAAGCATTATCCAGGTGACTGGATAAGCAAATTGCAATATTTCCATATAATGGAATACTACTCAGCAAATAAAGGGAATGAACTATTAAGACATGCAACATGGAAGAATCTCAAAAAAATATGCTGACTGTTAGAATCTAGACAAAAATGGTATATATTATATGATTTAATTGATATAAAAATTCTAAAAATTCCAAATAAATCTATAAAGTAGATCATTGATTCCTGGAGAATAGAGGAACTAGGGACATTATAAAGGGCTTGGGGGGAGGGTGGTTAATAAATTTATTTGGTGAGTATTTTGATTCTAGTAATGTTTCATGGTCATGTGCATTTGCCAAAATTTATGAAATTTTACATTTTAAATACATGAAATTTATTGTATGTAATTTATAGTTAGTCACACTGCTTAAAAAGATTTGAGGGTGGAAGGCAGGGATGGGGGGCGACATGATGTGGTGAAAATAGAGACAACTGTACTTGAACAACAATAAAAAAGAGTAAAAGAAAATTTATAATAACACATTAAAATATTAACTGTGCTTATTTGGCTTACGGATCATTGGGTTTTATCCCTTGTGCTTTTCAGTGTTTTATGGCTTTTCCATATTGATTGTATTTTATTTTTGTAATAGGAACGTAAGTTATGGGTTTTTTTTTTTTTTTTTTAAAAAGACAACTATTTTGCAAAGTAATAATAGCCATACTGGAAGTAGGAAAGAACTGTGATAAAGTAGCAATATAATGGGTGACTAATCAATATCAGTATTATGTAGCTATGTTTTGACTGATCATTAGATCATAATTTAATACCCAAAGTTCAGTTTGCAACTTAGCCTCCTAAAGTGCTTATCTATAATGTGTTGCTAGACTATAATAATTTACTGAAGATGTATGTGTTGGTCTTAGCACTCATGACAAAATGATGACAACCAAAAACATAAAATGAAACCAAGGAATGACCTCTTGTTATGAACATATCTCAGAAGAAACAGGTATTTTCAGGTTCTGTCAAAAGAGTCCAGATTCTTTAAACATAAAGCATGAACTTTCTATTTATATAAGTCAGTTCACAGAAAAAAAAACAATTAAAACTTACAAGCAATTATAATGAATGTATTTTTACTTTAATAAGTTTTACTTCAAACATGGGGTTTTTATTAGATTTGGCTGATACATCCTTGCCCATAACAAAGAAAAGGTCTAAAATGTATATTGGAGAGGAATAAAGGGGGGAAATGGGACACTGTAATAGCATAATCAATAAAATATATATTTAATATATTTTACTATATTAAATTATATTTTAATATATATTTTATTGATTATGCTATTACAGTTTTCCCATTTTTTTCTCTGTGTTATTTCCCTCCACACTAAACCCCCCTCTCACCATTGTTCCCCTATCTTTGTTCATGTCCATGGGTCATACATATAAGTTCTTTGGCTTCTCCAATTCCTGTGCTATTCTTAACCTTCCCCTGTTTATTTTGTACCTACTATTTATGCTTCTTATTCCCTGTATCTTTCCACTCATTGTCCCCCCTTCCCCTCCATAGTGATAACCCACCATGTTATCTCTAGTTCTGTGAATCTGTTTCTGTTCTAGTCATTTGCTTAGTTCATTTTTGTTTTTTTTTGGTTCAGTTGTTGATAGTTGTGAGTTTGTTGTCATTTTACTGTTCATATTTTTGATACTTTTCTTAGATTGGTTCTTTTAACATTTCATATAATAAGGGCTTGGTGATGATGAACTTCTTTAACTCAACTTATCTGGGAAGCACTTTATCTGCCCTTCCATTCTAAATGATATCCTTGCTGGATAGAATAATCTTGGATATAGCTCCTTGCCTTTCATGACTTCAAATACTTCTTTCCAGTCCTGTCTTGTCTTCAAGGTTTCTTTGAGAAATCAGCTGACAGTCTTATGGGCACCCCTCTGTAGGTAACTGTCTCCTTTTCTCTTGCTGCTTTTAAGATTCTCTCCTTATCTGTAATCTTGAGTAATGTAATTATGATGTATCTTGATGTATTCCTCTTTGGGTCCAACTTCTTTGGAACTCTCTGAGCTTCCTGGACTTCCTGAAAGTCTCTTCTTTTCCGGATTAGGGAAGTTCTCCTTCATTATTTGTTGAAATAAGTTTTCAATTTCTTACTCTTCCTCTTCTCCTTCTGGCAACTTTATGATTTGGATGTTGGAACATATAAAGTTGTCCTGGAGATTCCTAAACCCTTCCTCATTTTTTTGAATTCTTATTTCTTCATTGTATCCTGGTTGACTGTTTCATTCTTCCTTCTGGTCCACACCATTGATTTGAGCCTGTTTTCCTTCCTGTTGCTCTTGGTTCCATGTATATTTTCCTTTATTTCACTTTTCAAAGCCTTCACTTTTTCCTCTATTTTGCAACCATACTCAGCCATTTGTGTGAGCATCCTGATTACCAGTGTTTTGAAATGTGCATCTGATAGGTTGGCTATCTCTTTGTCGCTTAGTTGTATTTTTTCTGGAGCTTTGATCTGTCCTTTCATTTGGGCCTATTTTTTTTTTTTTTTTTTTTTTTTTTTTTTTTTTTTTTTTTTTTGGTCTTGATGTGCCTGTTACATAATAAGGGGCAGAGCCTTAGGTATTCACCAGGGTGGGGCAACCCACTTTGCTGTGTTGTGCAGCTGTATGTGAGCAAGAGGTCTGAGAGGGAATAATGCCACTTGCTCAGCTTTCTGCCAGCTTTCAGTCACTTCCTTCTCCACCCACAAGCAAATAGGGCCCTTCTGCTGCTGATTCCTAGGAGGGTGGTTTTGTGTACATTCTAGGATCATGTTGGTCATTGGAGCAATGAACTCTTCTGTGAGTCTGGGAGTTTCTCCTGCTTCCTCAACCCCTGTAGGTTTATTCAGTCAGAGATTTGAGGCTTTGTTGTTCCTCATGCAGGAACCCTGGGTTGTAGGGTTTGTCTTGCTCCCCAGTTGTTCCTCCTAGTTTATCCTCACGCAACTGTAGGACTGGGTGCTCCTCCAGCTGCCACCTGGTGGTGAGTCCTCTCCACCCTAGTTGCCTGTCTCCACCCCTCATAATGGTCTGGATGAATGTTTCTTCTTTAACTCCTTGGTTGTCAGACTTCTATACAGTTCAATTTTCTGACAGTTCTGATTATTTTTTCATTTTTAAATTTGTTATGTCCTTCTTTTGGTTTTGTGAGGAGGCAAAGTATGTTTTACCTATGCTTCCTTCTTGGCTGGAAATCCGTAAATTTTCTTTAAACCTTAACACTTTATTAACTCTGACAACATGTGAAGGATAGACCTCATATTTGATACGAACTGCTGCCTTCTACTTTAAGAAAAATCTTGAAAATGGATATAGTTCCAAGGTCAAGGTATTCAAAATAGAATGAGAGTATATAAAACTAAATTGAGAGTCTGTAGTTATGAATAGTTGTAAATAGTTATAAATAATAACAGGTAGGAAGAAGATGAAGAGACCATTTGGTTTTAACTTCTAGAACCTTTGATATTTCATATTTTAAATAGTCAAGTCCAGGTAATGGAAGTCAGGCACACGGCCAAAGTTGAATACAAAGGAGCAACACAAAACTGTAAGAATAGTGTAGGGGAGGCCTGTGTCCAAAGTAAGCTGAGATTTGTGAAACTTGAAGGAAACCCCCATGCCCCCCAAGTGTTTACATTTTTAATTATATATTTGATATTAGAGTAAGAAGAGGTAGAAGTTCTGCAGCACAGGGAATATTGTATAACTTTATTGATAGAAAAGTTGGAACTTTTTAACTCTTACTTTGTTTCATTCTTAAACAGCAAACAGATTGATTTATTTGAAGTAAGAAAGGGTAGGCTGTATAATCACAAAGATGGATTTAAGCCTGAAGTAGCAAATAGTTTGGTGAGCATCTGGTAGTTATGAGGTTGATTCTCCAGGCTCAGATGAATCGCATTGTAGCATCATGAAACTCCTTCATAGATTCTCAAAGGTTATCGGTCTTAGAGCAATGCTTCTCCACCTGCTTTTCATTATTGCTCTACGAAGGATGTTTTCCTTCCAATTGTCTCTCCCAATTCCATGAAATTTCAATACCACAGGTATACTGTATAATATGTTTTGCATGATAGCCCTTTAGGGGGATGACAGACCACTGTAATATCTAAGAATGTTTCTCAGTCCCCCCACTAGGAACCAGTTTTTGCCCCCTTAGGGGTGATATTCCCCTATGGTTGCTCCCCTGTGCATGTCCTAGAGGACTCACAGAGGAAGGGGAGAAGCCAAGCATTCCCACTGTGGTGATACTCTAATCAACTGAGCTACCCTGCCAGGGCCCGAAATTTATTTTTATTTTTCCCAGTGATTAGATGTTAGGTTTTTGGCGGAAGTGGGAAGAACTACCCTAGCAATATGGTGTTGTCAGAATAGGGGAAAAGCACTTTAGTCCTTGGTAAGTGTTCTCAGGTTGATCTTTGAACTCTTTCATGACCTCACTGTGTAATTAAACAAAGTTTTAAAGGTATGGAATATTCAATAAATATAAATATATATATATATTCGTGTGTGTGTGTGTTTATGGATAAAATGCAACACAATAGTAAAGCAAACACTGCAGCCCACACTCAGGTTAAGAGCTAAAATATTAGCAATACCATTGAAACTGTCTGTGAGAATCTGATTCCATGCCCAGGTGTGCGTTATAGTGAATTTATCATTCTCTTGCATTTTTGCTTTTTCAAGCACTGTTTTATTACATATGTGTATACTTCTAATGAATTCAATTTTCTGGTTTCTTGAGTTTTATCAAAATAGTTTCAGAATGTGATTCATTCTGAGATTTAATTTTTTCACTCAATATTATACCTTTTAAAAGTTAAACATTTTGTTGAAAGTACTGGAAGTTCATTTTTTGTTATTAGATAATATTCCCTTGTGTGTCTTTTATCCATCTCCTGTCTCCAGCTTTATTTTGAACAACACTGCTATGAGTTTCCTACATGTTATCTGATGTACAAGGGCGAGAGTTTGTCTTATGTATCTAGGAATACACTTGCTAGGTCACTGGGTCATTTTCAAATGAGCAAACACAAATTAATTGTATTAACTCAACCATTTTAGTAAATGTTTAGGTAGAAGATGAGCACATACATTGGTGACTTAAAGTAGACTTGGAAGGGCATTTTATGGAGCAGTTTTCTATTCCCCAAAGAGTTGGTGTAGATGAATAGGTGAATTCTAAAGAAGGCATTGGAGTCTTCATCAAACTTTTTAATTGTGAAGTGTTGTCAGGTTGATCTTTGAACTCTTTCATGACCTCACTGTATAATTAAACAAAGTTTTAAAAGTATGGAATATTCAATAAATATAAATATATATATCTGTACGTGTATGTATTTATGGATAAAATGCAAAAGTCTTACAATGCATTGTCAACCTCAGTTATAATATCGTTTTCTTAAATTGTTAAAGACTACAATAATCATTAACTGTCTGGGATGATTTGATCATATCCCTTTTTAGAACAAAAGGGTTGGACTCTAAAACTGTGAATGAATGATGATACTATTCCTCATATCATACTTGAAAATCATTTCATTCCTTTAGCAACACTTATAGGTGATTGTTCAAATGCTCTTACAAGATTTTAAGTGTTATGTGACTATGATATTATAAACTTTATTCTATTTTAATATTGATAATGATAATTTTGTTGTAAAACTGAAAATTCATCAGGTATATGTATCAATATATGTGTATATAAGTGTGTGTAAAGCTGAAAATTACTGTGAAAAAAACTGTGGATAATGTAATATACAATTTTTATTGATTACTTGGAGGTTTATACTCTCTGTAGTAGTCTGATTTGCATTTCATTTTATTTTTTTACTCTCTTAAAGTTTCAGACTCTCCGGCTCAGTCTGTAGTTCAGCACCTAAGATGGATAATGCAGAAGGATCTGCTTGGGCAGGATGTCTTTCTGATAGGGCCTCCTGGGCCTCTTCGACGCTCTATTGCTATGCAGTACCTGGTAAGCAGTCAACTCTTGTGCGTTCCTAAGGGTCTTAACATTGACAAGTTATATTGGAAAATAAATTAAAATTTAGAATTTATAAAAATATCAGGATTAGTTATTACTTGAAAAAAATGTTAATGTTGAATTTGTTTATAAAGAATTTGGAATAAGTTATTTGGGAAATAAATGTATTGCTATTAAAAGCTTTAGCAAATTTGTGCTATAACTAGAAAGTCCTCCATTTCCTTTCCAGTGGAAATGAAATATAAATTCAGTCAACGAGTAGCAGATAGAATCAGCAATTCTGAAATATAAAACAACACTTGGTAATTTCACACTACTTAGGGAACATTCTTTTATCTCAGATCTACATTTTAAAAGGCCCAATAATTCTCTTGACTGTTTGATGTCACATGGTCTTTAAAGAGAGCCTAAGGTTTGTACAATATCTGTTATGTGTGACACTGTCTCTTTTTTCCTTCAAATAGATGAAAAAACGAGATAGATGAGTGAGTTATTCATTAAATAACTCACTGAAGCTTTATTCAGCTAGTAAATGATGGAGCTAGACTTCAAATCTCCTTATTGTTTCCTCTTTCTGACATGTTATCCTCTTAAATGTTTGCTCTTCTCTGAGTATATGAAGTGGATTGAAGTATTCAATTCTCAACTCAAATGTAAAAACAAGACATTTTCTACTTTGTCATCCTTGATAGGCATTTCTCTAGCGATTCGAGGAAGAATGCTCTCAAATACAGTTTTGTTCTGAAGATACTTTTTAGGATGAAGAGAAAAACCTTCCTTGTGTTCTTGATATTAAATAATTGATTTCTGTGCTATTAAAACATACTTTGTGTACACTTTTATGTCACTGGTGAAATTATTTTGGTACTCACAAAATCATGTAGGGCAGGAGTGATAATATGATGAATAAATCAGACTTAACTACCTCTAGCCTATCTTTCATATATTTTGTTCCTTTATATTAATATTTTGGAACATAAATGTAATATATTTTTGCTCATTCAGCTTTTTCTTTATACTCCAGTAAATTATTTTGTTTTCTTTGTTTAGTAAAAATGTATTGTTTGCCTTAGTCAGTTGGAGAATGTCATTATTTTTAATTCAACATTGTAAAATCAAGAATAATGTTAAACACTTTTTGTTCATAATTACTAGAGATGGATAAGTTATTATTATTATTTTTAAGTGTATTTTGTTGATTATTCTAATAGTTTTCACAATTTTTCCCCCTTTATCCCTCTTCAGCCCTGTACCGCCAACCCTCCAGCATTCCCCCCTGCCTTAGTTCGTGTCCATGGGTTGTACATATAAGTTCCTTGAGTTCTCTGTTTCTTATACCATTCTTAACCTCTCCCTGTATATTTTATGACTACCAATTATGCTTCTTTTTCCTGTACCCTCCCCACCTTTGCTCCCCTCCCCCTCCCCTGAAAACCCTCCATGTGATATCCATTTCTCTGATTCTGTTCTTGTTCTGTTGTTTGCTTAGTTTTTGTTTTAGTTGTTTTTCTTTTTTTAAGGTTCATTTGTTGATAGTTCTGAGTTTGTTGTCATTTTACCGTTCCTAGTTTTTGATCTTTTTCTTATATAAGTCCCTTTAACGTTTCATATAATAAGGGCTTGGTGATGATGAACTCCTTTAACTTTACCTTATCTGGCAAACACTTTATCTGCCCTTCTATTCTAAATGATAACTTTGCTGGATAGAATAATCTTGGATGTAGGTTCTTGCCTTTCCTGACTTTGAATACTTCTTTCCAGCTCCTTTTTGCCTGTAAGGTTCCTTTTGAGAAATCAGCTGCTAGTCCTATGGGAACTCCTTTGTAGGTAACCCTCTCCTTTTCTCTTATTGCTTTTAAGATTCTCTCCTTATCTCTAATCTTGGCTAATGTAATTATGATGTGTCTTGGTGTGTTCCTCTTTGGGTCCAACTTCTTTGGGACTCTCTGGGCTTCCTGGACTTCCTGGAAGTATATTTCTTTTGCCAGATTGAGGAAGTTCTTCTTTATTGTGTTTTCAAATAAGTTTTCAATTTTGAGCCCTTCCTCTTCTCCTTCTAGAACCCCTATAATTCAGATATTGGAATGTTTGAAGTGGTCCCAGAGGTTCCTAAGCCTTTCTTCATTTTTTTTGGATTCCTGTTTCTTTATTCTGTTCTGGTTGAATGTTTATTTCTTCCTTTTGTTCCCAATCATTGATTTGAGTCCTGGTTTCCTTTCTGTCACCATTGGTTCCCTGAATATTTTGCTTTATTTCACTTTGGGTATCCTTCATTTGCTCTTTAATTTGCGACCAAGCTCAATCAGTTCTGTGAGCATTTTGATTACCAGGGCTTTAAATTCTCCATCAGATAGGTTGGCTATCTCCTCATCACTTAGCTCCCTTTCTGGAGTTTTGCTCTGTTTTTTCTTTTAGGCCGTATTTCTTCGTCTTGGCACACCTGTTAAGTTGTGAGGTGGTGGGGCCTCAGTTATTCAGCTGGGCAGAGCAACCCTCCTTGTTGCATTGTGGTGCTGTCTGTGGGGGAGGGGCCAGAGCGAGAACAATGCAGCTTGCTTGCTCAGCTCTAGCCCCTCTTTCCAATGAACTCTTGTGTGAGACTGGGAGTTTCTCCCACCGTGGCAACCCCAGCAGTAGTCCATAGTCAGCTCTGAGTCTCAGTTTCCTACTCAGCCAGCTCCGCCCACATGGTCTACTGCCTTGCCTCTGGTCTTCTCCACCCACCTAACTGCCCTGCTCCTTCCTATAGGTCTGGTTGAATGTTTCTTTAATTCCTTCATTGTCAGAGTTCCATGCATTCTGATTTTCTAGCACTTCTGGTTGTTTATTGTTTTTATATTGGTTGTTATCCTCCTTTTGGTTGTGCAAGGAAGCAAAGGGTTTCTACCTATGCCTCCTCTTAGCCTAAACTTCCAGATAAATTATTCTAAATGAACTTAATGCTAGGTGGTTTCCCTTTCAAATCCTATACGATTTTGGGGGATGAAATAATTATTTCCCTCTCCTCCTCTTCCCTTTTCTTCTCTTCTTTTTATTCCCTTTCCTCTTCTTCTCCTTCCTGAATAGCCATGTGTATGTCTCTCTCTTCTGTTGACCTGACTGTTGATATTTACCTTATTTTCACACTTGGTAAAGTATACAATTGGTAATCACTGGCTAATGAAATTAGTTTAAATCACCCTTAAAAAATGAGGAACATTACTTGCAGAAACATCTATCTTTTGGGAAAAAAACAAGTAGTCAAATTATTACTCATGATATTTGAAAAGAATTCTATAGGTGACATTAAGATTTATTAGATCTAATTTTGATTATTGTAGTAAATAATTATTTAGTGGTAAATAATGGGGTGCAGTAAAAGTAGAACTCTACATGTTTTGATTAATGCTCGAGTTATTGCCTTTTTCTCAGAGCTGAGACTTAAGAGGTTTAATCCAGAATTATATTTACATGCTCTTCTGGGGTGGTAGCATTGTCAGTCCAAAGTACACGGTGGGAATTTGATTTTTATTTTGGAACAATTTCACTTTTTGCCCTACAGGAGCTGACCAAACGGGAAGTTGAATACATTGCTTTGTCAAGGGACACCACAGAAACCGATCTCAAACAGCGTCGAGAGATCCGCTCAGGCACGGCCTTTTACATTGATCAGGCAAGTTCTTTTACCACACTTGAACACGTGGCTGTTTACTCCAGGTCTAAATGGAATTGATTTTTAAAGTAGAAAGAGAGCAGCTCTTGTAGTAGTGAAAGATAGTTTTACAGTACTCTTTCTAGACAAATTTGATTTAGATTTTTTGAGTTTCTGTTCTTAGAAATGTCTTCTTGATTTAGTACTAAGAGAAACCATAGATGAAATTAATAGTTTCAAAATGTTAGCTAAAGATCGTTATTCTCTTTTCTTTTCAGTTACTTTTTACTACTTGCCTATAGAAATTTGATTTTTAAAAAAAGAAGTAAGAAGATTTTAATGTAGGAAATTCTCTAGCACATTTACTAAAGTATTCTCAATCTAAAGGTCAGACAGGTAAAGGTGTATTAAATATAGTGAAATTAAATATATGCTTCCAGGAACTAAAGTTTTTTTGAGGGGGGGAGGTGGTTCTTAAGTACAGATTACCAACTAAAATAATACTTTATGAATGTTATAATGAAGCTTGTTACACATTTTTCAAATTATTGCTTAAAATATTAAATATTGTTCTTTGTTAGGTGTACCTAGATAGAAAAAGGTCAGAGACTTTAAATGAGTAATTCATAGAAAAAAATATTTTAAATGCTTAGTGTATTTGTGATAAGATGCTTGACCATTTTGTTTACAAAAATAAAAATTAAAACACTAGAGAGCTGCTATTTTTTTCTTTTACCTCTCAGAGTGGCAGAGATTAAGGAAGTTACTAATATCCATTGTTTTTGAGGAAAAAGGCCTGATGAAAGAGCATTGTTGTTGATGAGGGCATAAATTGATTTAATTGAAAGAAAATTTAGCAGTATGTATCAAAAGAATACATTTTGACCTAGCAGTTAGTTTCTAGCAATTTTTCTTCCAAATGTTACATACACAAGCTTGCAAAGTTATATATACAAGAATATTGGTTGCATATTATTTGATATCATATAAAAGTATAAGTGAAAACTGCAATGATGTACATTTAGGTGGTAGCTAAAAAGCGGTAAGCAGAGTTCTCTGTCGCCTTTAAAGAGAACGAGGTCAATTTATATGTAGTGATAGGAAAGAAGACCAGGATGTGAATGAAAAGTTTTAAGTTGTAAGATAACTTAAATAATATATAAACTTAAACAATATATAAACTTTATTATATAAACTTTAAGACAACTTAAATTTATATAATATGATTCCATTTGTGATAAAAAGAAAAAATATATAAATGTTTATGTATACATTGGACATTTCCAAAGGAAATACAAGAATTAGTTAAGAAACCTTACCTCCGTGGAAATGTGATTGGCCATCTATGGTGCAGTGAGGAACGAACTTTCGTAGTTCTTTAAATTTGAAGCTTCTTCATGAGCATACTATTGCTCTATAATTAAAAATAGTATAATTGTAAAAAAAAACAGTGAGGGACAGAACTTTCAGAGACTAAGCTATTCACATGTCACATAGTTTACTTATTACAAAAGGAAAAACGCACTGCAAATGGAGAGAAGTGGCAGCCACCATGTTGATAGTGATCAGACTTAGGATCATGTAGTGGGAAAATCTGGGAAGTTTAGATTTCCAAGAATTAAAAAGTAATCCTTTGTGGATGAACCACACAGTACATTTTAATGAAGTCCATTTTATTCACATGTTGCCAAAGGTTCACTTCACAGATTATTTCTAATTACAAATGGGGAAAAATTTACTTTTACAAGGCCTGCTTCCTTTTTGTACCCAAGGAGGATGAGAGTAAGGATATGAGATTTGAGTTGGGATAGTGAGGTGTGGGAGAGCTTTGTCCAGCAGAGTACCCCACCCCCCCTGCCACTGTCATGGATGAGAATGAGTCTACCAAGATGAGATCTGCTTGGGGAGGAAAGGTGGCTGATCTCTCAAAGGGGAAGCACCATGAGCCTGTTCCTTAGTGGTCTTTTACTGGATTCAGTTTGCACAGGAATACAGGTAAAGCTCATCATTGTCAGGCAGTAATGATCAAACAATAGATAACATTCAAAGAACTATGAGGGCTTATTCTGAGTCAGGGTCAGTTAGCTAAAGGGCTACAAAACTTTGGGAAACAAACTCATATCCTACTTGGACCCTTATCAGAAAATTGATAGCATTCTTAGCAAAGCAGGTTTCATAGGATTTTATGCTTTCTTTCTTAGGCCTGATTGCCCCCAGGGAACCTGCCCTTTCCAGCACAGGGCTGCACTGCCCTCTGGCATTGTTTCAGGCTTAAGTCATGCAGGGGAAGAAGTAAGACAGCCAGGGGATTAGGAGACCTCTTGCAGACAGATTGAGGACTCAGGCTATGTCAAAGCCGAGGGGTGAGGGTCCATCACTCCTTTTGCCTATAGCCCCCCAAGTCCTTCCCTGAGGGACCTTTCTTGACTGTGCCTGTTTTAGGTCATCCTTCCCTTGAGGAATCTTATCTGTTATTTGCTAACCAGTCATGCAATGGGGGCCAAGCAGAGTGAAGTAAAGGGGGCAGAGGTGGTGCCCCTGCCAGGAAGATAAGCTTTGTCTCCTTAGTGGCTTATGGTCCCAAGGTGTCTTACTCAGCCTTAGCCATGGGGGGGGGTAGTTACAACTTCTGAAACCAGGCAGGGTGGTTCCCGACAGTGAGGAACTGGCAAGAGGGATTAGAAAATGAGATAAGAGTGTAAGTCAGGGGAGGAGATAGGAATATATTTAAGTGACAGTGAAAGAACTGGATTTGTTTTCTAAAGTATGAATTTGAAAACTTTTTTTAATGAATTTTGTATATGGATTAATTGTTACGGGAAGAGAAAGTGCATTTTTATATGTTTGTAATTTTAAAGAAAGCTTCAAACTTTGGCTATTCAGAAATCTCAGAAATGAGGTTGTTTTAAATAACTACATTTACTGATTAGCTAAAGATTTATTTCTTGAAACATAAAGTACTTAGGTGGAACTCTGTAATATTAAACCCTGCTGCCATTCTAAAAAGCATATTTTGATATGATATCTATTTTATAGCTTATAAAATATTTAAAGTGCTATTTAAACGTATGGTAGACAATACTTTACAGTTCCATGGTTTCTTGGGGAGTCCTATTGATTATGATGCACATCAGTTATTTAGGCAGCTGGAATGCACGGACACCTTCAAAGCCTGTGACTGGAGTGTAGGAACGTGGATCCTTTCTATAAGTTGTTTCAGACTACTTACTGAGAGTGTATCTGATTTTCATTTTTTTCTTCTATCTCATTTCCTGTCAGTTAATATTTCTTAATGTTTGCTCATTTCCTATCAGATCCTATCATTTCTTTGCCATGCAACCCCACCACGCCCAGAGTGAAATCCAGACCCTTTAAAATGGCCTGTAGCACTTTGCAGGGCCTAGTCTTGTCCAATTCATCTTCTTCCTCTTTTTCCCTTGCTTTCTAGGCTCCAACTATAGTGGCCTCCTTATTCTCTTAAAAATAGAACAAATACTTTTGAGCCTCAGAGCCTTTGTACAAATGTTACAGAACAGACCTGGGGGTGGGGTGAACGATATACTATTACCGAATGGACCCACCCTTGTGCTCCGGGGATCCGTCCCCCTGCACTAGGTTCACCTTGCCTGTCACCAGGGAAAGACGTCTCTCAATGCCAGAGATTGGTGAAAAGGAAAGGGATTATTTATTCAAAAAGTTTTACAGACTTAAAGTAATGACTTAATGCCTTCATTAAAAAGACTAAAGTCCTTTAGAATACCCACAAACTCACAGTCCTTCCTTCTCCCCTTTGCCCAGTCTGGGGTACTATATCTCAGGAAAAGAAGTAGAAGTCTGTGGTTCAGGCAGCCCCTCATTTCTGGCACCATCAACTGTGTCGCCACCGCAATCTCCAGTTAATCCAAAACCATGTGGCACCTTCTCAAGGCCCACCAGCAAAAATCCTTTCACCCCTTTTCCTTCAGGCAAAGTCTCTCCTGGTTCCTAAGCCACATAGTGAAAAGGGCACACCCTAAAGCTGCAAGGTCCCAACTTTTGCCAAAGCCTGGTGTGGTCCCAAAAAGCCCCCAGCAGGGCTGTCACGCCTGAGTTTAAATCCCAGTGCCAGTCTTGCTCTGCAGCACCATTTCTGACTCCTCCCACAATCAGTTACACCTGCCAGCACTCCTGTATTCTTTTAGCTGTACTGGGCTGCCATAGTAAGTCCGGGCAGGCATGGCCCCATGGCATGGAGCCAATCATCTCCAAGCTCTCATGCAGGCGCTGTAATGGGGGGGGGGTTGCTTCCCAGTTACATCCTGGGTGGAAGTCACTCCCAGCTCCCAGGCTCAGAGCATGGCCAGAGCTATTTAACATATCTATGAAACCAGTTAAAGGTTATAGATATGTTAAATGACTATTCTAGAGGTTATCTGCAGAGCTGTTGCTATGCAAAACAACTCTCAGTCACCCTGCTCCATGCGTCCCATCCCCCAGCTCAGACTTGTGGGGGTGAGGGCATCCATATATATATATATTTTTTTTTTCTAATATTTCCTGGACACCCTGAGTTCTGGACCCCATTAGAAATCCGTATTTGGCCCCCACCTTGGCTGTACCTTGTTACACAAGTATTTGATATTTCCTCTGCTTGGCATATTTTCTCCTAGCTCTGTATATTCTGCCTCCTCACCATTCAGATTATAAATTCTAAGAATATTTTAGCTGAAGTATCAGTGATATGCCCACTCCCTCTCCACATGTACCATGCTGTCATACTACACAGTGTAATCTTCAGAGCATCTATCAGTGTCTAGATTTATCTAATTATTGTCTGTCTTCCTCACTAGCGTGTAAGTATCTTGTTTATCTCTGGCGCCTAAAAGTTGTCTGGAGTATAACTGGCACTTATATTTGCTGATAGATTTCTTCTTTGTGCAATCAACCTTGTTAAAGTTTTAAATAAATTAAGGGAAAACAGACTGTATAGGACCAGGGGACTTTCCAATGGAAAAGGTATCTGTCTTTGTGAGATGTATTTTGAGTCACCAAAATGAATAATTCCTGTCTGAATTCTCAATAGATGAGGCTGCCATTTGATTACCACTAGTCAGATGTTTGTTTGACTAAATGGTCTTTACAGTTCTCTTATTTAGAATTTTTTAATTTATTAAAAATTCTAAACTATTGAATTTGATATCTGGGGTTAAGGGAGAGTCAGTATCTTCATTTATTACCAGGTGATGCCTCTAAACGTAGGTGGGCCAATGTAGATGAAAAAATACATATGGCCTGTGGTGGGTGCTGGGGGGGGGAGTGTGAGATATTCATTGTGGTTGACATTGTATGCACATTATGAGTGATGTCCAAGTAATTATTAGTTGACATTTCAGCTGGAAACTTTAGCAAAACTCGCAAATCCAAGTTGGGGGTCATGGCCTTTGACCTCTGCTTATTTCATGTAGGATTAAGGATGGTTGATGATAGAGTAAGAAGTTAAACTCAACTGTTACTTTTGAAGTTCAGAATTAGGTTAATTCTGTCATGGGGAATTTATATATTTTTAAAAAATAATGATTATTTTTTCTGATTAATAAAGTCATAAATTCTTCTTTTTAGATGTGTGTAGTATAGATACTATGTATGTATATATTTGTGTATGTATATACAAATAGTACAGTATTAATTAACAAATATTTATTGAAATGACTGCTGTATGTCAGGCACTAAGTGCAGTGAACAAAAGTGACAAATACCTGTTCCCGTGTTTTGGTCAGCCTATGTTTTAGTGGGAAAAACAAAAGAAACGGAGTAAAGAATGATAGTACAATAGAGTAAATGGTAAGCGAAGAGGCAACCAATCAGTTTTTTTCTTGCATGTTGATTTTTCTTTCTCTCTTCTCTTCTCTCTAAATAAATAAAATTTAAAAGATGATTTTTTAGTATCCAAATAGTATTTTATCAAATACATGTGACATTATTTATTTAACATTACCATTTTATCCACATTCCCATATTGTTGATTATTCGGGTTCTTTCTAAATTTTCACTGTTATAAATAGAACTTTGTTGAATATCATAGTAATCTCTATTTTGTTATTATCTCTGATTACTTTTTTTGATTTGAATGCTAGAAGTATAATTACTAATCAAAGAGTCTGGACATTTTCAAAAGTCTTAATATGTGTTTATTGCCAAATTGCTTTCCAGAAAGGTTTTCCAGCTCATACGATTATCAGTACAATATGAGTGATTGCCTTGACTTTGTCATATGGATAGGCTTTCATTTGCATTAAAAATTACAAACCAGGCTGAATCTTCTATATGTTTATTATTTGTTATTGCTTTTGTAAGATATTGATGAATTGAGTGGATAATAAAAACAAGAGAGAGGTATTGATGGAATGAATTAGTCTGTCATGAAAATGTTGAAACTTTACACCATGATTGTCTATGTGAATATTTGCCATAACTTATCCACTTATTGCTGCGAAGGCAATTTAAATATTTTTATGCAATTACTTTGGTAAACAGATGATGTACACTATTTTTTTTTAAAGTAGAATTGGTTAAAGACCAGAAATATGAAAATTTATATTATGGGAGAAGTAAAGAAACTAAATAAGACATTTTGCTACCACATTGATTTTCATATCTTCCTGAGAAAATTAAAAAAACCCTGAAAAATGATCAATATTCTAACCCCTTAAAAATGTATTGCTGTCTTCATTTTTTTCTTAGTGCCATTCTAATCATTAATTCTGTTTATTGCTATGTGACTCTAAAGAGAAGAGGACTTTAAGTCAATATACAATTGCTTGGATTACTCAAATATAAGCCAAACGAAGTAGTTAAGCTGCAGATAACTTACATGTAGGTTTTATGTTTGACTGAGAGGAGATGCTCTTTGCCCCCCAAGCTAATTTTTGGAGTAGAGGGCCAGGATAGGGAAGTTCAGATTTTCTTTAACTTTTTTAGCCAGGGCCTCTTTTCATATTTGCATCTTGTTAATTTGTTTGACATGACTGTGAAATTCCATGATGTACAATACACATATTTAATATCAAGTATAAACATGCACTTTTAAACAATAATATAATATTACAGTGTATTCTGTCTTGGATTATTCTTGACTCTCTTACTAATAGAAAAATAATATTAACTTTTTAACTATACTGCTTAAGTACTATAGGTCAGCAAAAGCAACTCTTAATAAATTGAATAATAGTGCTATTGATCAGAAAAGATTATTATCTTATCTAAATTCCTTTTATTTATTTTAGCAAATAGGGAAAAACATTTACCTGTAAACTTTTTCTCATTTATGGATTGCCAAGACACTTTTCACATGTAACCACTATGAAAATTACAAAGTTGTGTTCTAGAAGTTTATTCATAAATTAAGTCTTGGAATTTGGAAAACATTTCTAATAGAAGCAGATCTGTTGAGAGTGGTTGAATTATGGTACTTACACCAGATCCTTTAAAGACGCAATATTACAGTGTGTTCTTGTCACCAGGGCAGTTGGAGAAAGTCTATGTTTGGCTTCTGTGTCAGGAATAATTCAAGTCTTGGCTCCTTACAATGTTGCCATTTTGTACAGGCTAGCTCTTATCTACTCATATAATGTAACTGTTTGATAGATTTGTATAATTCATTAAAAAATTGAGAAAGATGCAAATAACTTTTATTGAGAAGACCTCTGTTTTGCTAGATGTATTTAGTTCTCAAAACATCCGTAGGAAGGAGATGACTTCCTTGATGTATAGGTGAAGTAACTGAGCCTTAGAGGGCCATGGCCATACCACTGATGAACAGAGGTGGGACTGGAGCCAGAATCTGTCCAATTTCAGAGTTTAGGTTTTTTTCTACCATATTATGCCACTTCCCTGAGAAAGCGGCGATGATGATGGCGACAATGATGACAATGACAGTATTCATAATAATGTCAATCTGTGTTTAAGGGCTTATCGTGCCACAGGTTATCTCATCTAATCTTCAGCGTAATTAATGAGATATGCACCACAAGTAGTACAGCTTTAGAAAGAAATGGAGGCTCAGAGGTAAGTGACTGACCCCTCACCAGCAAACAGCAGATAAGTGCCAGAGCAGCCAGAAGTGAATCTGATCATATTCTGGTGTTTTGTTTTCTTTTTTATATATATTGTTTCATTCATAATTTATGTTTTAGGATACAAAAGTGATTTAGTGGTTGCTATTTAACAAAAAAAAAATTATAACCTCATCTTAAATCCACTGATTCATTGCATTCAATGGTAGGGGAGAGATATATAAGGGGACTAAATGGTAATGGGAAAAAATACAGTACTGATCAAATTAAAAAAATAAAGATTGAAAGCATTTTGATGCAGGGGAAATAGGAACATAAAAACAGACACACTATTGCACAGGTTTCATGAAGGTCCATTTCATTATTGGTGGGTAGTGCATTTATTTAACAGTCAAACACATTTGCACTAGTGACTAGACAGACAAACAATTTGCCTGGAAACTAACAAGTAACTAACAACTAACAAGTAACTGTCTAAATATTTAAAACACAGCTCTTGTTTAGCTCATCTTTTGTTTTGATCACCTTCCTGGAGGGAAAAAAGCCTGCTGGTCACACTGAAAATGTATTGAGGCCAGATCTTCTGATATCCACCCCCAGAGTTTTCTTTCAGCTGGATCAAGTCTCCACCTCCAGGGCAAGCTGAAATTTGTGGCCTCCAGCATTAATGCTCTTCTCATCTACCAGAGTTGACACTGGAATCTTTACACCAGGCCTCAGAGTCCGTGTGTAGCCCAGTCCAACTAAACTAGAGTTGTTGACTTTTGCAGAAATTGAAGCAGTGAGATCCAACTGGTATTTAGTGCCAAAGTGAGTGCAGTTGGTGCTTGATGTCAAAGCAGATTTACTGAAGTGTCAAGATCTTCACATACGTTCTGATGAATTGAGCCTCCACTTTCTGTCACATCATTGACATTACTGTGTAGCTGGATGCCCCCAGTCCTGTGGACCACTGCAAAGTTATCCCTTGTCAGCTTTGATTTGGCACTGTCGAAGGTCGTCTGGTATCCAGCAAGTCAGCCCTAGTAACCAAAGGCAGCTGAACCATGGATGGCAGGTCCAGCAAAATCAAAGTCAGCATCTCAACCAAGGTTTATACATTCCCTTCTGTAGGAACACTTGATTTCACCACTTTTTTTTTTCATGTGTTTGGCAAAAAGGTGGTATCAAATGTCAGTTTCAAACCTTGACAAATCTGGTCTTCAATTGTGATTTCTTTTCCTGGAGTGGGCATACTCACAGCATTTATATTTGGTCTCCAAGTTCGCAGTAACTTTACCAGTGTCTGTATTAAATGAACCAGCTGTTGAGAGTTCCACGCCGCTGCATAACTTTATTTTCACATCCAGTTTCACCAATCCAAAACCAAATCCTTTGTTGAAAATATGTCTGACAGCTTTGCCAAGCTCAGGATATGATGGAGAGAGATACATTGGCCACACGCAGCTCTGTCTGTAGGTCACATGGCGAGGCCATGGGAAGAGGTGATCTAGGGGTCTCCTGGGGGTGCCCGCCACCAGCTTGCTGGCTGGATCTGGTCGGCTGTGGCTGCCACAGCTGGAGGGTGAAATGAAGGAGACACCATTCTACTCTCCGTAACCCTGTCCTCCCCGCTCCAGCCATATTCTTATTTTAAAATGAAGAACTTGAAATGTAATATTTTGAGGATTTCTTTTTTTTTTTTTTTTTTTGCTTTTTGCTTCTTCAGTGCTATTATACTGTAGCCATTTTGAGTAATTTATTCCAAGTTCTTTGGAATTTATTTTAATTAAATCATGGCTATATTAATAATAATTTATATTTTAATATGTTTGATGGGTTTAATTTTTTTCCAGTACTGCTCTTATTCATAAATAGTGACAGTGAACAGCACCTCTCGGGGCTGCTCTCATTTAGGAAGTGAGGACACAGGCCTCTAGTTGGTTGTCTGCCTCGTCTTCAGTCACATCAGAAGGAAATCTAGAACAGGGACTTGGACAGCTTTAATTTTAGGTCATGCAGCTGCTTTTATCTTGAGAAACTTTGTGTCCACGTGTTGGGTTGTTAAAGCTGTTACGTAAGATGATTTTCCAGAAAGAGTTTGCCCTATTTTTTCTGATTTTTATTTGAGAAAATTAGGTCTCTGGAAGTTCTGTAGCTTGAAGGGCAGGAAAGAATCCTTACAGTTGATCTAATTTCCACTTTGAGAAATGATCACAAGTATTCTTTCCACCTAAAATATCTATGCATTGTTTTTTTTTTTTTTTCAAAGATTTCACTAGAAAAATTTGCTATGTTTATAATGTTGGCAGCATTGAACATTAGAATAAACCTGAATTCATTTTGATGGTGACTCTTGTTTAAAACCTTACAATCTCCACATGTTCTCACCCATGATCCTCTCAAGAAACTTGTAGGACAGATGGGACAGATATCTTCATTTCGCTTTTGTAGTTAAGGACTCTGTTTCCTTGTTTAATTGTTACTGATTCAAAGATAGCTCAAAGTTTTCTATTTCATTGGGTGTTATCTGCAATGTTATAGCTGGAAGGAACTTTAGAGATTGTTTCTTCCATTCTCTTCATTTTACAAACAGGAGAAACAGGCCTAAAGAGAGAAAAATGAATTACGTAAGATCATATAGGCAGATTAAGCAGAATTAAGATTTGGAACCTAGCTTTCCTAGTTTCTGGTCCCTATAGTAAGAACCGCAAGTATAATTTTGCATTACAAGAAAAATTAGGCCATGCTCTGCTAGCTTCTTTATTCTCATATTGCTTTTGTTTCTTGGAAACAGTGTGCAGTTCGTGCAGCTACAGAAGGCAGAACTCTCGTTTTGGAAGGCTTGGAAAAGGCGGAGAGGAATGTTTTGCCTGTCTTGAACAACTTGCTGGAAAATAGGGAGATGCAGCTCGAAGATGGACGCTTCCTAATGTCTGCAGAGCGTTATGACAAACTTCTCCAAGTAAGAAAAGAAAAACTCATCTGCTTTGTCTGAGCTACTGAGGTGTGGGCAGTGCCATTTGCTGGATAAATATTATTGTATCAGAATGAGGACACATGTTTAGTTTGCCCATATCTGTAGCAACTTGCTGAAGTCATCATGAATTTGTAGTTTTACAAGGCTCTTCTAATATTTGCAGACCATATTAGACAACCTCTAAAATTTTTACTTTATCTTGCCAGTCTAATAGTTTGTCTTTTTCTTTTCCTTCCTTCCTTTCTTTTTCTTTTTCTCCTTTTCATCTTCCCTTTCATTCCCCTTTTCTGTTTTTCTTTTTTCATCTCTCAACAAATATCTACTAAAATGGCTTTTAGTTGGTGGTGGGACAACAAAGCTGGAAAAAGTTCAGTTCTTGGCCTGAGAAAGTACAAAGTCCAGTGAATATTGTAGAAACGAATAAGATTTTTAAAAGATACCCTGATGGTTCAAGCTACCAGCATCTGATGCCTGAGTTGTTCTAAGAGCCTCCTAACTGAGTTCATTAAGCCCGGAACAACCTAGGCAGTAAATGATAGGTGTTGACACCAGAGGGTGTGTTTGAACTGATGCTCCCTGACTGGCAGAACTAGGAGCATCTCCTTTCAATTCCTGGTGTGGGAGTCTGCCTTTGGAAACCTGTCTTGCGGTCCTTTTCGTATTGTTTCTTCACTGTTGTGGGGAGATCCTAGCTGGTGCTTCATTGTGCAGCATAGTTGCTTTCTTTTTGATCTATCTAAAGTGGTACTGTACTAATAAAATAACAGGGGGATAGTTGAGGATTTAATCAGAAAAATTAAAGTCATTCATATTGTTAAGGTAATTTATCGACATGAAAGCCATTTTGTTATGCATTTTTAAAAAATCTTATTTTAAGTTTTATTAATTTATGTTTTATAAATAACATAAGTACATATAAATAGAAAAATAATAATTTATATTTACTTTAAAATTAGGTAGATATATAACATTTTCTCTTTGCTACTTTCTGATTATAAAATATTATTTGCCTTATATAGTTATATATCACTTTTAGTAAATGTTTTGGAAAAGAACACTTAGATTGTGGAATCATTTTTGTAAGTATATGAATAACTCCATAGCAAGAACTTTGACCTAGTGTTTATTCATGGAGTAGAATTCTGTGCAAAGTTATTGAACATATTACTTTGGATAGGAATTTGGGACATGGGGTCAAGAGGGTTTTGGATACAAGGATTGCTTATTATTAAATAAGAAAGATGTACTACATTTTTTTAGGATGTACTACATTTTTTCCAATGTAAATATTGGTATCAATACATAATTTTTATTGGTAAATGTAACTTCTGTATTCATAAAATCTGTCTCATGAGAACTTCGCAGAATGTAAGCAAACTCCCTTCGCAAAACTCCATTAACACAATTTATATGATAAAAGGATTTCAGTACCATAACTGAAGTTCCACTTATTTCTTGCTAGATTTGGTATATCATATTTGAAAATCTCAAAATGTTAATGGTTTCATGAGGTAATTATGGTA
Source organism: Anoura caudifer (assembly GCA_004027475.1). Lineage (NCBI taxonomy): Eukaryota > Metazoa > Chordata > Mammalia > Chiroptera > Phyllostomidae > Anoura > Anoura caudifer. The sequence continues at coordinate 24,945 of PVKU01002317.1, read as the reverse complement.
GAATATTATTAAGGAAACAGATATAATCAGTTTATATAAATTTTATTTATATTCTGATTATAATTTTAGATAAGTGGAAAAGAAATATTTAGCTTTCTGAAAATTATATTCTTGGTTTCTCAGAGTCATATTCAAATTACAGTTTTCTAGTGCATATAACATAGTGTTAGACTTACTAAATGTGGAATCATGATTTTGATAATGCTAGAAATAATTGTTCATTATATTTTTAAATATTCAGTGTAGTTAGTCAACAGACATTGGTCCCAATATGTGCTAGGGGTGATAAGTCCTTTCAAGATCTTGGCTCCAGCCAGAGACAGTCAGTTGTATGCAGAAATCAGTGCACAGTTGTGTGCAGGCAGATGCTTGCCTAGGACATAGCGCAGGATGCAGAAGTGGTTCTAGTGGGGGGAGGAGCTAGAAAGGAGCTCATTTTAAAGATGGCATTGTTTGTGCTAAGCTTCGAATGATGCTTGTGTTTAGGCTGTGCCAAGTGGAAAGGGTGTTCCAAACAAGTGGAGCAGCACTGGCGATGCAGCATGATGTGTCTGGAGAGCCACAGTGATGAGATGGGCACCAGCACAGGGTCAGGGAAGGGGGCTGCGGGGATGGGTGTGCAGTGGTTGCTGAGACTGGGAGAATCACATGTAAATCTAGCCAGGAAAGGCCTTGAGTTTCACATGAAGAGTGTCATGTGAATGTGAATGGGCCACATTCTCTAAAGATCTGCTGAAACCTGAGCTCCTGTCTCTCAGAATGTGCACATGCACATTCATATCAACTTTGTTAGCTCGATGAATTCTACAGCTGAGGACAGTGAGGAGCCCTGATAAGGTCAGGCAGAGATGGAAGGCATGGCATTTCGTAGGTGCCTGCTATGATAGGCCAGTTGCTTTCACACACATAATCACATGTAATTTTCATAGCAGCAAAATAATGATGATATTATTCCCACATTGTAGGTGAGAAATCTGTGGCTCAGAAGGTATAACAACATGTTCTTTGTCACTTAGCTGGAGTTTGCTCCAAGCACTAGAACTAAGATTTATGACTCTAGAACCTGGTCTGTTTCCAGTCTCTCAGCACCACCATATACTAGTTGCAGGACCTAGAGCAAATTGTGTAACTCCTCTAAACATCAGTTTGTCCATTAATAAAAAGGAATTAAATGTCTATTTAGATTCTGATGAAAGTTAAATTAGAAAAATTCATGGAATGTTCTTACCATGTAGTTACGTTTTCAATACATGTTAGTTGTTACTATTCGTATGCCTTGGTAGAAATATACATATAGACATAGGTATGTATTTAAGGTCCATGGGAAGGCTCTGCTCTTCTCTGCCAGTGGTCTGCCCTCTGGGACTCCCTTTTTACTTCCTCTGGTCTGAACCAGTGTATTTTCCTTCTGTTCCTCTGTGTTACTGAGTAGGACAGAGATCTGACCCACATCTCCTTTGTTCCTTGATATGTTCACTGCTTCTTCCTTTAACCCCAGTCTTCATATTGTCAGCCTTCCCTGGCACCCTGATCCTTATTTAACTTTGTTTTTTTCTTTGACATTGTGACTTTGAGAGGGTTCTGAAATAGTTTACTCAGCAGGCAGGGCCTAAATTTCTTAGGCCCTGGAAGCTCTTGCAGTTGTAATCTATATTAGTTATGCTATAATATTTGATCTCATACTTGTTAAGGATCACACCAAAACAGAGCTGGATGCTTGGAAGATTGTTCGAGTCAGTGAAAACTTCCGAGTGATTGCCTTGGGCTTGCCAGTGCCTAGGTACCCTGGGAATCCATTAGACCCCCCTCTCCGTTCTCGGTTTCAAGCCAGAGATATTTATTATCTACCCTTCAAGGTAAGCATGAACAAAGATAATTTATTTTTTAAACAGTTTTTCTATTCATGATAAATGCAGTTACTATAAGAATGTTACTATGTTGGTAGATGTCCTCCTCAGTAGTTAATGGTAAGTAAAAAGGATATAGGGTGAAGAAAATCTCTGGAAATGAGGAAGGAAAATTATTGTGTTTTATCTTTCTAACAGATTTAAAAATGGCTACTTTTTAAAGAGAATAACATGCATCAATAAATTATTTTTTGTTATTAATTACTTAGTGTCTGCTTAATTAAAAGATTGGATTATCTATAAAGCATTTGCATTTGATCTGTTATATTCCTTATTAATTGTTTTGATATTTCTATGTTATTTTAGGATCAACTTAAACTATTATATTCTGTTGGAGCCAATGTTTCGGCTGAAAAGTAAGTCTGTTATACATTTGTATATTTTTATGTATATATCTGGACATTTAATATTGAATTTGTTTTGCCCACTGATTGATTGATTGATTGATTCACTCATTCAACAACTATTCTTTGAAGAAATTTTAGTAGCTGTGTAAGTCCTGATTATAAAAATGATAAAGAAGATGATAAAAATAAAAATCTTGGTAAAGACATGATTTTTGATGGTAAGAAACTCAAGATCTAGTAGAGTTTAATGATATTTGAATACTTTAGTTAAACAGTATATAAGGTAATAATTTCAAAGTATTGGCTGTTGTGGTTGAGAGTTTTATAAGGGATTCACACAGGCATTGGCATGTGAGATGGATCCTAAAGAATGAATAGGCTTTTGCCAGGTAGAGAATGGAATTAAGAAATTTGAAGAATTTGTTTTTTAAAGTATGGGATATGAGAGTGTTTATCTCATTTTTGAGGCTATAAAAAGTTTCTGGTGGCTAGAGAATAGGATGAGATTGAGAAAGATAGGAGGTGAAGCTGCCAGGTTGTGAAAAACTTCACATATTATAATGGCTTTCAGAAATATATCTGTTATCTAATCAGCTTCTGAGATTTAAATGGAATATAGTAATGTGGAGCTATTATTCCTTAAGAATTTAATAGTAGATGTCTTTTTAGATTAAACAGAATTTCACATTTTATATATTAAAACTTTAGAATAAAATTTAATATCATTTATCTTTTTACCCTAGAGTTTCTCAGCTTTTGTCTTTTGCCACCACTCTCTGTTCCCAAGAATCTTCTACTCTTGGACTTCCAGATTTTCCTTTAGATAGTTTACCAGCTGCAGTTCAAATCCTGGTATGTATAAAGTAAATTAATGACTAATATACCCAAATGTGGCAAAGAAAATTTAAAAGTTCATCCTTAGATATTATTCACTTCAGTTTATCCTGTCATATTCTTTTATAAATAGTGCAAGAACTGAGATTGATTTGTTGTACAGTGCAGCAAACTATACAGAGACCAAGGGTGTATTCTGAGCCCTTAAAGAGCTTACAGTCTTAGCGGGGTAAAAGTAGATATACAACTCAGGTGTAAGTTCCATGGAGGGAGAGGGTCTTAGCCTGATCACGCAGAGGTATGCTGTAGTGTAAGCTGTGCCTTAGACTTGCCCCAGCCTGATGCAGAGGAGCTGGGGCTTTCCCGCACTAGCATGGCAGTCATTGGTTATAGGGGTCCCAGGCTACACAAATTCCCAGGCACTAGCTCTCCTCCCAGCTGTGAGCAAAGCTGGCTCTAGGAACTCAAGGGCAGTCTTTTTCAAAAGTCTGAGGAAGACATCTAGCAGCTGATTGTTGGAAGCGAAAGCAGGGAGGGAGGCACAGAAAAGATGAAAATACATCTGAGGGGATTGGGTGCAGCACTGACAAAGGTCATGACAGTAGTGTCTGAAATGGGAAGGCCCTCCAGGCAGAGGGCACAGAACCTACAAAGGCGTTGAATCACAAAAGGGCCTGGTTTGTTTGGAGATAAGTTGTAGCACTAGAGCAAGCCCATACAGTGAAGAGAGAGGTTAAAACCTTAGTGTGATGTGTTTTACCTGGTGAGTGAAGTGGTCCGGGTTTTACAACATGGAAGAAGTGGCCCATCGAACATTATTAAGTAGGACAAGTGTGCTGCAATCAGATATATGTTGGAGGAAGATAACTCTGTTGGCAGGAAGGAGGGATGGAGAGAGTCTGGATGCGCAGGGAGACTGATGATATAGTCAGTGACAGACTCTACTAAGAAGCATAGTCCCAGGTGGTGGGAACACCACTTCGATGAGACTTACTTTTAAACTTTTATTGCTATTTATTTTGTATTTCCTGAGAGTCAGTAAGTTAGGTTTCCCAGGCATTGCTTACACTGTTCTATGTATCTAGAACACTTTTGCTTTGTCTATTTATTGTATCTTTTACTTTTTGTTCAGAACTTTTTATTTGGACAATTCTTAAATCTAAAACAAGTTCAAAAATAGTAAAATGAACATCTCTAATTCCTTCAAGTAGAATCACCAACTGTTAACATACTACCACATTTGCTTGCTCTCTCACTGTTTTTTTCTGAACCATTTGAAAGTATTTAAACAGTTAATATTCTTAAATGCTTCTTTATGCAACTTCTCAGAGTTAGCACATTCTCTAATGTAACCAACACCATTATCACAACCCTCAGCATGTTAACAGAAGAAGGTAGTTTGGGGCAAGTAATATAGGTAGATGTGTTCAGACACATAGTTTCAGACATACTAAATGGGGGTTTTGGGGATGTTCATATAGTCACATCTAATGTACAATTGAGAGTTCAAGTCTAGAGCTCAAGAAAGAGGTCAGGACTAGATATATGGAAGCCGTCAATACAGATAGCAGCTGGAAGATGGGCGTGGGAGAGTTTATCAAGGGAAAGGGTGTAGAACAGGAAGAGAATAAGAAATAATGAATATTTGCTTATGTAGACTTATGGGAAATATTGGTTTTTACTTATAAGGCAATTTTAATGTCATATATACATTTCAGATAAAATTTCAGATTTATTTTATAGATGTTCCTCATTCACACTTATTTTTACTCCTATATAGGATTCCTTTCCTATGATGTCAATCAAACATGCAATCCACTGGCTTTATCCATACACTATTTTACTGGGACATGAAGGGAAGATGGCTGTGGAAAGTGTTTTAAAAGTAAGTATCTGCTCCCTTCCCTTCCCTTCCCTTCCCTTCCCTTCCCTTCCCTTCCCTTCCCTTCCCTTCCCTTCCCTTCCCTTCCCTTCCCTTCCTTTTTTCTTCCCCTTCTCTTCCCTTTTCGTTTCCCCTCTCTTCCTTTCATTCTTCCCATCGCTCCCTTGCTCCTTTCCTACTTTGCACTCTCCGTCTTTCTTCCTTTCCCTTGCTTCTCCTTGTATTATTTTGCAGGCATGGAGGCATCAGCATGCCAGTAATTGGGAAAACAGGCATTGAGGTGGCTGATGTGGTTGGAAGATTGTTTATGTTGAGTGAATAAGTAAAAAATTGAGCAAATAAGTAAATATATTGAGAATAAGAGCTGCATGTTTTTACTGTTGGAAAAGGAATTTATGAACATAGAAAGGGGATATGAAAGAAAGAATGCTCAGGTATTAGCTTGGAATTGGAGAAATTGGTATAAACTGTTTTCTTCCCTGTATATAAACAGATAGATATAGGAATAGATATAAATAGTATATATGTATGTGTATATATGTGCCTATTTTCCAGCTTCATCCCCTAGGAGGGCTTAAAAGCTATGATGCTCCAATGGCAATGATCATACCAAGTGCTAAGACATTGGTTTCTAAATACCATGCATCCCTAAAAGTACTCCTTGGAAGTAGGACTTCCTCAAGACTTTGGGAGGGAATGTGCATGATGAGCCTGGACCATCTTGCGCTAAAAAGTAAGGAAATGGGTTTTTGTCCAGGGAAATACTCTCAGCTAGAAAACCATTTGGTTGCTTTCATCTCCTTGAGTTTGAATATGGTGTAGACTATAGCAGACACTGTCCCAGGCACCTATAGAAAAGTGGTGGCTTCTCAAGCCCCCAGGAAGGTGCTTGGTTCCTCCACCTCTGCGACTAATTCCATGTCCCCTTCATCGAGGAAGGCTGAAAGTAAGTATGCAGGAAGGAATCCAGTTTGTGTGCACCCAACTCCTAAATGGCAAAAAGGAATTGGAGAATTCTTCAGACTGTCCCCTAAAGACAGTGCGAAGAGAATCAGATTCCTGAAGAGGCAGGAAGCGGTGGCTTAGGAAAAGGAAAGAGCAAAGTATGTCCTTTGCCACCTGATCACACAGATGACAAAGAAGAATAGAACTTTTTTATTCATCCTTGACTAATGTTTCTTATTTACTCTGGTGTTCTAGGATGTAAATTTGCATAAATATATTTGTTCCAGTGAGCATTGTTGAATAGACATTTAATTTAAAAAATGAGGGTTACCTACAGTTATTAAAAAGCAAGTAGTTATATTAGAAGATTTATGAGATAATTATGGTTATTTAATCTTAGTATTCAATGTAATACAATAATTGGTTTCTTTTACCTGTCATTAAGCTTCTTGTTCTTGCTAAAAATAAATCATTGTATGTTTTGTACAACAAATCTGCTATATATGAGATTTGCTTAGATCTTTGCGCTGTTGCCACTTTTTATTGGCATTAGATTTTTGGAATGGTGCCATAGTTTTCTTTTTATTTGATTTAAAAAGCAGAGTTAGATTTCTGCACGGTTAAAAAAAAATCAGTATTAAGCTGCACCTATATCCATTTTAAGAATGGGGGCCAAAGATGCAGTGTCAAAAAACTTGAGGGTTATCTGTCTTCTCCTTAGAAGAATGTAAAGGCAATTTGGTCTTAAGAGTTCCAGACAGGAAGATTTAATAGACTACATTAAAAGAGAAGAGTTTTCTTAGAATATGCATTTGATTTGGTATAATAAAATATTACCTTCTGGAAATCAATAAAACATGAAAGGCAAATCATGCCATAAACCCGGAGCTACGCCTAAAGTTTGTAGAGCTACCATTTTATTTTTCAAGGTAACTGGGGTATAATTGAACAGGTGGGTGTAATTTTACTTAGTAACGGTAATTCTTGCTTCCTCATCACACTTTTTTGCTCACTGACATCTGTTGTCAAAATTAACCATGTTTTAATAGACATGTTTTTCTGAAGTTTGTTTTTAATAAATACTTATTTTAAAAAAAAGTAAGGGGATGTAAGGGAAAAAGTGGACAGATGAGCTAGCTTGGAATGGCTCACACTGGCCAAAACCTGAGACAAATTTAGCATCAAAATAATGGTAGTAATCAGTGATAACCATTGAATAAAATAGGAATCCATGAGTTCATACTAATGTAAATGATTAGATAAATACTTGAGAGAGAAGGGAATGCTTTTCCTTAGTAGATTGCCTATTAATAAAAGCAGAAGAAATTATATAAATAGAAAAATCACCATTTGGCAACCATCAGAGTGGTGATTGATTTAGGCAGGAACCTCCAAAGGATGTCAAAGCTGATGGAAATTCTAGGAGGAACAGGATACTGGCAAAATCTAAGAATATTCCCCCCAACCCCAATACTAGATTGACTACAAAACAGGAAAACTGTATTTTTATAATAAACACCAACTTGACCAGGTGAGATACCATCAATATCATTTGCTTCCTGAGAGTTATACTAAGTAGAGTTCGGCATAATTTCTTAGGTATTCTAGTAGGAATTCGTGGTGCGAGTTTGGACGTGATGAAATATTGTATAAACCTAATTGAGGGCCATCTGACAGAATGAAAGGCCTGTATTCTTTGGAACTATCCAGGCCACAAAAATAGGAAAAACTGAGAAATTGCTTCACATTAAAAGAGACTAAAGAGATATGACAGCTAACTGTATTGTGTTTCTGCATTGGATCCTGGACCAGATTGGGAAAAGTGACAGTGACACAGTTGGTTAAACTTGAATAAGGTCCATGGTGGATAGCAGTGTTCTGTTAAATTGTTCTCCATATTTGGAAGTTTATGTATTGATTACATTGACCAGAGTTCTTGTTTTCAAGAGATATGAACTGGAATATTTTAGGGTTAATAGGGTATCATATTTGCAGAAAGACCAGTGATAATATGTGTGTGTAGGGAGGGTTGGAAGGAGAAAGGGAACAAATGTGCTAAAATATAAACCACTGTGAAATATGGATAAAGGCAAAATAGAGTCATTGTACTTCATGTAACTTCTGTATAAGTTTGAAATTATTTCAAGATACAAAATTGTTAAAAATGAATGGATATCAAGTGTAATTAATTTCAAAATTTAAAAAAATTATTTATTTTTTAAAAAAAATTTTATGTATTTATTTTTAGAAAGAGGGGAACGGAGGGAAAGAGAGGGAGAGAAACACTGATGTGTGAGAGATACATCAATCAGTTGCCCCTAGCTGAGGACCTGGCTTGCAACCCAGGCATGTGCCCTGACCAGGAATTGAACTGTCAACCTTTTGGTTCGCAGCTGGCATGCAGTCCACTGAGCCATGCCATCCAGGGGCAAAATTAAAAAAAATTTAAAAGCTAATGTAAGCTAACACTAAGTTTGGAGATTTCTGAGACCTAGGTAGAATGTGAACAACAAGCTTTTATGGCTATGTGTATAAGCCCTTAAGCTCAGAAGTCAGAATGGAAAAATAGAGTCTAATTATTTCAGTGGAATTTTTTCACATATCATCTAGCCAAAAAATATCCCCAATATTTTTATTGACTGGTGGTGTCAATAATATCAACAAAATAAAAATAATAAAAAGCTTTTCCTCATAGATGCCAAGAAGAGTAGAGCTGAAAAGCAAAGCATAAAGAAACAAGGGGAAATAATGGTCAATAAAGAGGCAAAAGAAAGCAGAAGAGACAGCAGAACATAGAAGCAGAGTTGAGGAGAGTGAAGTTGCAGGCACTGATGAAAGAGAAGTCTGTGTGTGTGTGAGAGGTGATGGAGGGGATGAGGGAGTAAGGAAAAGAAAGAGGGAGAGAGAGGAGGAGTAGGTGGCAGAATATTGAGGGGATGATGAAGAACCATTTGGAACTGGAGAAATTAATCCATATAGGCTCAAGGAATCAGGAAACTACCTTTTTCTGGCTATAGTTCACTTTAAGTTTTATTCCAGTTGCTGGAAAAAAGGAAAACTGGAACCCACCTTTGATTTAATCAGCCTCCAAGCTAAGTTGGCCTTGGTCATTGAAATAGAGCACCTAGTGTTTGAGAAAAAGGCTGTGATTTCAGATGAGTTCTCTTGATTTTAGCACAATGCCTAATGCCTAGGGAACGGGGTAAACAGGGAGGAAGAAAATGTCACAGGAAGTTGTAATACAAGGAGGCAAGGTAGTTTTTTATGATACAGCTGAGAGAGGAAATTCAGTGCGTATACAAGTCAGTTATGAACAGAGGTCTTTATTTTTACCACCCCCCCCCCACTTTGATGTGTTTCTGATCTTTAATTTTGAAATTAGTTATACAAATTAGGTAAAGTTCTAGAATAACTCTTAATTGAGTTTTTAAAAGAAAGTAGCTAGTGTTGCTTCATTTTGTTTGACCTTTTGTAAGTAAGGGAAACATAAAAAATGATTAAAGATCCATGTGACAAAGAAAAATTATTTCAAATTTGATTGTAGAGTTTAAAGAAAGGAAAAAGGGAATGATATTCCTTAGATAAAAAGTGACTCTCTTTTCTTGCCTTAATTATGTGAAGTGCTTGCTAAGGAACAGCACTTTTTTCTAACTCCTCAGTAGATAATTGGGGAGCAGAGAGCTAGATTCATTCATTTGAACCTAATGAAGAACTGTCTTTATATAAGATCATTACACACTGATGCATATTAACATGGACCGGCCCACAGTGTCTGTGTTATGGATGAGATACGAGACAAATTCACATGGACTACTGAGTCCTGTGGAGGAAAAGGGATGGTGTGGCCACTCTCTCAAGAGGAGAGCACCCGACCCTTACCTTGAGAGGCTTCTATTGGGTTCAATTTCCACAGGAATAAAGCTCAACAATCATTGTCAGGTAGAAATGATTAAACAATAGATAACATTCAAAAAACTCTGAGGGTTTATTCTGAGCCAGGGTCAGATAAAGGGCCATAAAATTTGGGGGAACAAACTCACTTCCTGCTTGGTCCCTTATTATTTAAATTGAGGGTATTAGCAAAGTAGGCTTCACAGGATTTTATGCATTCTTTCTTAGACCTGATGGCCCTAGGGAACCCTCCCTTTCCAGCACAGGGCTGCACCCACCATGGGCATTGTTTCAGACTTAAGGCATTGTTTCAGGCTTACGTCAGGCAGGGGAAGTAAGGCAGCCAAGAGATTAGGAGACTTCTTGCAGACAGAATGAGGACTCAGGCTATGTCGAAGCTGAGGGGTGAGGGTCCATCACCTGCTTTCTCTATAGCCCCTCCAAGTCCTTCCCTCGGAGCCCCCGTGATTGTGACTGTCTTAGGTTGTCCCTCCCTTGAGGAGTCTTACCTGTCATTAGCTAACTGATCAAGCATTGGGGGCTAGGCAGGGTGAAGTAAAAGGAGCAGAGGTGGTGTCCCTGTCAGGGAGGTAAGCTTTGTCTCCTTAGTGGTTTATGGTCTGAAGGTCGCTCACTCAGCCTTAGCCATGGGGGAGTTACAGCTTCTGAAACCAGGCAGGGCGGTTCTCAACACATATAACTACAGTAGAGTATTAAATCTCTTTTAAAAAATGGAACAGTCTACTGATTGGTTTAATTCTTTATGATCTGTTTCTGGTAGTCTCTGTAGCCTGCTTATTATTCTAAGTGTCTCTATTTCTCAAGCTAATGTTCACAGATGAACGAGAATATTTATATCATCAAATAATTTTGAATTAAGAGTGGAGAAAATTAAGGAAATATTTTGGAATTTGAAAAAATGCTGAACTACAGAATAGAAATATCTATTATAATAGCAAACCAAGAAGGTACATATCTCCAATAACTTTTCCTTGACAAATAATTATATTCTGACCTACATTGTTATAGAAATTAATGTATAGTTGCATTTGAATTAGCTATTCTTTTGGATTTTAGCGTAGTCACTTAATTAGACTATTTTTTAAGAAAAAATAATACTCATTGAAAATGCAGTTAGCTAAAATTCAGAGCACCTGAATGCGTTCTTTTTTCTAAGCAAGCTATAAAAATAGCTGCAATGTCTTTTATTCCCCAGATGGTGCTCATCTTAGGATGTTCATACTCTAAAAACATGTTTCTATAGTCATAAAATCACTTCTAGTTAAGGATGTCTTAAAGGAAATACTCTCATTCTGAATCTGCTATACTTTGAGAATAATGTTTGTTCAGAATAGTAACAAGTACATCCAGACTTCTAGTAGAGTTTCTTGGCTCTGGGTCCTTCTTAGGTAGGACTCTATCATAACAATGGTTAAATTATTAAGTTTTGGTGGTGATTTAGAAAGACTGTGCTGCCACTTTTCCGCTGATAATATAAAATGAACTGTAGTCTTTACTGAGAAGCTTGGAAGGATCTTGCATTTAATGTTTTCATTTCAGTTAAATAAACATTAATTGAGCACTCCTTATTTGGCAAATGATGTGCATACAGAAGTCTGGGGATACAGAAAGGAATATGATCTGATCTGTACTCTTGAGGAACTAAGGTGTGGTTGGAGCATCACACATGCAGATAACTATTTTTTTAATCCTAACTTGAGGGTATGTTCATTGATTTTAGGGGAAGGGGGGAGAGAGAGAGAGAGAGAGAGAGATGAGAGAGAAATATCAGTTGGCTGCCTCCTGTATGTGCCCTGATCAGGGATTGAACCTGCAACCTTTTGGTGTACAGGCCAGTGCTCCAACATACTGAGCAACCTTGCCAGGGCATAAATAACTATTTTAATGTGATGATTTTATAGTAGTGTAGTATAGTGATGAATAACTCTGATCAAAATAATAAAGATCTGAATTAGGTCAGTGAAATAGAGAATGAATGGATACGTGAAATGTTTCAAAGGTGGGATTATAGACCTTACTAACAGATAAAGTGTAAGCTGGGTTGGGGACTATGAGAGCGAGTGTGAAATCTAGAATGCCATGAATCCTATCTTGGACACCTGAGTAGAGAGAGATGCTATTAATTAACATGAGAAAGAAGAGAAAAATTAGTACATTTGGGATGAGGGTTAAACGGTTTAATACAGTGGGGTCTGTTTAAATTTGAGGTTCTCAAATGGGTTTGTGTAGCTGACTTGAAAATGTGGATCTAAATCTGGAGCTATTTTGATATTAAAAATAAATACTTAGGAGTCACTAATAATATGGTATTAGTTGAATTCATGACAATGGATGAAAGAACCCAAGACGAACATGTATAGTGAGAAGAAATAGTGCCTGAAGACTGAACTCCGGAAGCACCGAAATTTAAGGATTGAGCAGTGGGTAAAGAGCCTTCGAATTAAGCAGAGGAAGAGCAGTCTGACACATGTAAGTAGAAGAGCAGAGAATATTCTTGAGCATGGAGAGAGACTGTTTTAAGAGGGAAGGAATAGCTAGTTTCAGATGTTTCGGACATTCTTGTTCAATGAAGACTTTTAGAGTGTTCATTCCAAAAAGGTTATTTATTCCACCCATTTCTTCTGTCTCATCAATTAGCCAGGCACTGTTGTGTTTGAGATGTAGGAGTAATCAAGATAGATAAAAGTCTACTTTCACTGAGCTTATTTTTTATTGAAGGGGAATAATCAATCAATCAAATAAGTAAGTAAGTATGTATTGTCAGTTGAGAAATAGATGCCCGCACTGAGATGACATTTAAGATCTGAGGAAGGAATGTGGGAAGAAAGCAGAGGTAATACCCAGTGTAAAAGCCCAGAAGCAGGAATACTTCTAGGGCATCCTATGAACAACAAAGGGCAGTTTGAGGGGGCAGACTGAGTGACGAAGGGGTGAGGAGGACATGAGTCAGAAGGTAAAGGAAGTTAGGTCATATAGGGATTTATAGGCCATTGAAAGGACTTTTGTCTTTAGGTCAAATGAGATGGAATGTCATTAGAAGGTTTTGAGCATAGGAGTGTCTTATAACATCTTAACGGGCTCATTCTTGTTGCTACGTAGTGAGTAGACTGAAGAGTAGTGGTGAAAGCAGGGAAAGACCAGTTAGTAAGTTGTAGTAATCTAGTTAAGAGAGTGTGGTTGCTTCAACCAGCTTTGAGCTTGGTAGGAAGTGGTTGCTTTTGGGTCATATTTGAAGATAGAAGCCATATGATCTGCTGAAGGACTGGAAATAGGGTTGAGACAAAGAGTCACAATGATTTCTGGCCTTTTGGACTGAACACCTGGGTTGATGAAGTTGGAGATAGAGAAGATGTGAGGAAGATCAAGACCTGAATGTTGTACATGTTGAGTTTAAAATTCCTATTAACTAACTGTCCTCTCTCTAAAAATAAAATAAATTAAAAAAATCCTATTAACTATCCAAATGGAAATGTCAAGGGGCAGCTGCATATACAAATCAAGAGTTTAGAAGAGAAGTCTGAATTTCTAGGAGAGAGAAAATTGGGGGTCATGGATATAGGGACAGTTTGTAGTCTGAAACTGGAGAGATTATTTTAAAAGTGAATGTAGGTAGAAAATATTATATAAGACCTATTCTGAAGTACCCAGATGTGTGCTGATCAGCAAGATGAAGAAGGACCTGAAAAAGAGACTGAGAAGGAGGAAACAGAAGAATGGGAAAACTAATTTATTTAATTAGGCAAATTTAATAAATTAGTTTCATTATTTGCAGATATTATTGGTGGATTTACCAGAAGCAGTGCTAGCAGAGTGGTGGGATTATAAACCAAAAATCAGTGGGCCAAATAGTAACTGAGTTGAGGAAACTGAAACAGTGGTTATATACTACTTATAAAATAAGTTTGATGGTGAGTAGAAACAATAGATCGTAGGTCACACAAGGATGATGTAGAATTAAGAAATGGCTTTTTATTTCTTGAAATGGGAGGAGACAACTCTGTAGGAAAAAGGGATGAAATCTGTGGAGAAGATGGAAAATACTTATGGAAATATGGTCTGAAGCAGGCAGAAAAGGACATTTTCAGAGCACCATTGTGCCTTGGTTTGGAACGGTGGAAACCCTGTATTGCACTGGGCAACTGAAATGATAGAATTATCATAAGGTAAGATAGAGAAAATAGACTTCTACTGACTTTCCATCTACTTATAGTTGAAGCTAAGTCCTTGCTACCGAGACAGTGGGAAAGAAGGACTAGTGAAAATATGGATGATTTTTTTCAATTTTTAAATTATATTTTATTGATTACACTATTACAGTTGTCCCAATATTTCCCTCTTTCTCCCCCTCCACTCAGCACTCCCCACTCTGTCAGGCAATCCACACACCATTTCATGCCCATGGGTCATGCGTATAAATTCTTCGGCTTCTCCGTTTCCTATACTGTACTTTACATTCCCATAGCTGTTAGGTATGTACCTATTTGTACTTCTCTCTTTATCTTTAACATTTGGCATTTTAATTTTGATATGTCTTGAGTGGGCCTCTATGCATCCATCTTGTTTGGGACTCTCTGTGCTTCCTGGACTTGCATGTCTATTTCCTTCACCAAATGAAAGAAAATATAGATGATTTTGAAGATGAAAGAAAAAGAATTTCATTTGTTTGTTCATAAAATGAACTTTTATTGACTATTGACTATGTTCCATGTGTGTGATTCTAGTTACTGGTGGTGTGGAGTGAACCAAATAGATACATTTTGATATTGCCTTAATGGGGTTTATATTCTTGTGCAGTGTGGAGAGTAGTAAAGGTTTATATCAGTTGCTAAAGGTTTTGGGAAGAGTTCAGCAAGGACTGGAGGTTATATATTTGTTCAGTAGCTAGAAAACATGGTATGGTGATTTTCTCTTTGAGTGCTCAAAAGCCTAGAAAAGGATAAGAAGAAAATAAGTAGCTTGGTGGGACAGGATTTGGAATTGTGAGAGTGAATATGGAGGCCTTGCAGACTAATACTCCTGTGATTTATATTTCCTTTTATTTAATTGTACTTCACAGTCAGATAATGTAATCTCAAAATGTAACAAAAATACATTGATACTGTTTGTTTAATTGAGAATGAAGAATTCATAGGAAACAGTCATTAGTATAAAACAGTAATGTGCTGTATTTTGCCATGTATAGTGCAGACTTTTTTGCCCAAATTTTGAGGGAAAAATAAGGATGCACATTATACATGGGTGATACCTGAAATACCTTGTATCTGTTCTTGTGTTTTGTAATTGTTATGTAAAATTTCTTGTACCATAATATGTTAAAAAATAAATGCTAACATTCCTTTATAATACAAAAACAACTATCTAAATATAAATAGATAAGTAATTGAATTAAAAAATTGAAACAGAAGATTTTTTTTTTTCCTGAAAGTTTGGTTCGAAAACATGGGTGTGCATTATACATGGCAAAATACAGTAAATAAACATGGTTTTCTACTTTTTGTGAACATGTTGCCTATAAGAATTACATTATCTATTTTACTCCTCAATTACTGTTTTGATTAACAGTCCTCTAAATTTCCTATGCCGGCAATGGTAATTCACCTTGTAATTTGAGCTCTTTTACTATCTTAGTGTATTCTAGCCTATTATTTGGCTGAAATATTTTAGCTTGAATTATTTATAAGGACATAACCAGTATAGCAAGTGGTTCAAGGCATTAGTGATCATGTTTGGAATATAAGGGCTCTGACATCAATCCTATGTCGAGTTAGACTGACATTATTATAGCTGGGGTAAAAACATACCTTGGCTCTAGGTTCTAAAGTCTAATGAATTTAATCACTTGGCTAAGGTGTTACTCCTTTCCTATTAAACCTCCTTCCAAATACAGTGTAGGAAGTAGTCCCTACCAAATTATGTGATACTCTGGGAATTCACATATACAAGGTTTGTCCAGAAAGTTTACAGTCGTGTAATATGAAAAATAGAGACTTTTACTAAAAAAGATACAAGATACAAGGAACATTGTACACAGGACAGTAATGCCTCAGTCCTCTTCAAAGTAGGCACCTTGGGAACCTCAAACAGTTCTCCCAGTCACCATGATATTTTCTGCCCCATTATATTTTCCTGAATCTCATCAACAGTCTGAAATCTCTTCCCTTTCAAAGGTGATTTTAGTTTTTGGAAAAGCCAGAAGTCACAGGGCACTAAATCTGGTCTGTAGAGGGAACTGCGTCACCTGGGTGATTTGATGTTTCACCTACAGACTGCATGCAACATGATACCTGAGCAGGTGTGTTGTCGTGATGAAGCTGCCAATCACCAGTTGACCATACCTGCAGCCTTCTGAATCATCCCAATAGTTTCTGTGGAGGAATGCTCAAGCTTAACACAAAATTTGATGCAGAGTCTTTGTTCTACTCACTCAGTCATTTTGAATGTGACAGCCACACAGTGCACACACTCAATGGCATATACCACCCCCACTGACTAGTATAAGGGAGTTGTCATTGTTCACGCTTGTGCATTCCAGTCCACTTTCCTTGGCTGCCAGGTTACATTGATGTCCCACAAACCATTGTCATTATATTAACAGTGGTTGCACTTTTTCCGGACAGATCTTGTATAAAATGTATAAAGTGTAAAACTTACTTTGTATAGTAGCACTAATAGATCATTTTTCTTAAGTTTGGGGAAAGGAGTGATTGTCTTAAGTATTTATGACACCAAACTGAGACTTGAATTGGGTTGTTATGTTTGTAATGTTGTTGTTGAAGATAATTTTCTTTTCAAAAATCTATTTTTTCAGATTGTGTCATTTTGTTGAGTAAGTGGTAATCTATTGTTTCATTGAGGTGCAACTCTTTCACTATAGTGATAATGTTCAATGGCTGGGTTTTGGTGGGGGTGGTTATTTCTGCCTGTTTAATGTAGTACAGAACATGCCATAGGATTTAATTAATTTTAAATTACTATTCTCATTTTTTATACTTTTTTTCCTCTGTGACTTTTTTACAAAAGTAGCTGGTGTGAGAGGGTGTAACCTATTGTTAGAATGTTGATAATTGGCTCACATGGAGAAAGAATCAATAGTATTTGCCCTTTAAATCCCATTTGACAAACATTGAGAACCTACACGGTAAAAGGCACTATGCCAGACACTGTGGAAGATTGATTGTTGCAATTTATTGTAATCAGTTAAGCTAACCACACACAGAGACAGCAGAATGGTATCCAGGAAGTTCTGGTTTTGTGAATTTCAGGCAACATATTAACTTCTGTTTATTTAAGAAATCAACTGATAAATGCCTTGTTTTACTTGAGCATGTTTTCAAGAGTCTCATCATCCCTTTCTAGGAAACTGGACTTTTTGTTATCAAGAAATGTAGACTGCAAACTTCTCCCAGGTCAGGAATTCAGTGATTCCATTTCCTGTTGTTTAGTAAATTTAGGGACAATTTTCATATTGCCTTTAGTAATTGGAGTAAGTAGAATGTATTCACGAAGATAGGAAAAAATTCTCATTAATTTTTTACCTCTACTTTTATAATGTAGAGTGAGTTCTAGTTCTAATTAAGATGGAAACTTCCAGATAACTAACGTTAATACTAAAATGAAAAGTAAATTCCATGATTTTCTTGTAATTTTATAGCGTTTTAATTAAGATGGAAACTTCCAGATAACTAACGTTAATACTAAAATGAAAAGTAAATTCCATGATTTTCTTGTAATTTTATAGCGTTTTGAACTCCAAGATTCAAGAAGCTCTTTGCTTCCTAAAGAAATTGTGAGAGTGGAGAAGGTGACTGAAAACCTCTTCTCCCAAGCTTCTGTGACTATATGGATCGCAGAAAAAGAGGTCACCATCAAGGTAAAAAGTCTGAGTTTGTACTTTCTAAAATGTGCCTGGGTTTGCCCATTTTCATGACTTAAATTGGGTTTATGATCCCCTTATGATTTTTCTTTGGATTTACAGCATCACATCTCTATATCTGTATCTATATTTATCTATGTCATGTATGTTTTAAACTGGAGAAGTTTAGGAGGAACATAGGGATAGTCTTTTATCAAAAACAAAAGTTGACCTCTGAGAAAATGAGGTTAAGTATTGTTTAGTGAAAGCATTTTGTAGTCTGCGTCTTTGGGGACACTCTTTTTTAATAAAATCTTTCTTAACTACATGGGACAATTGAAAGAGGAGCTGTTCTAGTCAAACAGTTTTTAGAGGAGGGAAACGTTATTTGGTCATGGAGCTCCACCTCCTTACTCGACTTTCCTTTCCTCCAACCCTTTCTTTGAGGGCCCTATGAACCCTAAGAGGTGATGGGAAAATGTCTCCAGGAAGTACAGCTTGAAAAATCCTGACACAAATAAATTGTAAATGAATATGGGAAAGAAAAAGCTTGCCTTCTTATGTTGTGGCAGACCAAACTAACTATTGACTTCTTTGGTGTGTTTTAATGTGGTGTCACTAACACTTATTTATGTTACTGTTTTATTCATTCACCAAACTGAACATTGATTATGTCTACTATGAGCCAGCCTCTATATTAAATTTTACTAGTGCTGCTGTGTATTAGTCACTGTATTTGTCTTTTTGCATATATTATGCATTAAGTTCTCCAATAACCCTGGAGGCAAGTTTTATTATCTCCTTAGATTAGAAAACAGATGTAAAGAGGGTAATCAATTCACTCATGGTCACCAGCCAGGAAATGTCACAGCTAGGACTTCTAGACAGGATTATTTTCCACTTCAACTTTTTGTCTTGTTCAGAAGAATGACTTCACCATGCTGATGGTGGAGGGTAGTGGCAGATACGTGTACAAGAATTACTATGGACATATAGAGAAGGAAGTAATATAAGGAGTCAGGAGGAGTAGAGAAAGTTTCAGAGAGGAAGTGGGACTTAAGCTAAGTCTTGAAGTATGGCCTAAGAGTTTTCCAGTGGCCCAGGAATGGAAAGATTATGGGATATTTCAGGTAGTTTAAACAGTGTGTGCAGAGGCATGAAGCATGAAGTATGAGCAAGCTTTCATCATTTCCTTCCTTTTAGTGATGGCTTTCTAACTTTATTGCCTCTGGTCCCTTCCACTTAGCCTTCTCTGTTACCAACCAGGATGATCTTTTTAAAATGCAAATATGCTCTTGTCACTTTCAAACTTAGTTATTTAGGGTTCATGTTGTATACACTATGATCAAGTTCAGAGTCCTCAGCAGACCATGGAAATCTCCTTCTGATAGGCTCCCCAGGAGACTATTAAGGAGGAGATAGGAAATAAAAGAGGAATGGGAGCCAGATGTTTTAAGAACAGATGCTTCTGAGTGGGTATCTAAAGTAATGATGGGAGAGGGTTTGTGGACATGAATTTTAAGTCAGTAGGTAACTGGTGACTTTGGAGAGTCTCAGTGGACTGATTTTTAAATTCTGTACTTATAATGGAATTTGGACAAAACCCTTCATTCTCATGTAGTGACATCATTATTATAACTCATAAATAGCATGAAAATGACATGATTCTTATGAAAATGTCTGCAAGCATGGGGTTTGAATTTTAGACGGATGATTGATTTAGAGGTTTCTTGATCATCAGATCTAGGAATGAGAAAATAGTTGCTGCTCTATTGAAATAGCAAAAACAGTATAGAATTGAATTGTGTGAGAAATTAGCAGGGGTTTCACATGGGAATTATGTGCTTTCATTTACTAGTATTTTGATAATACATACGCATGTTATGTTTACCTCTCTTTAATTACAGGTGCCAGCTGGAACCAGACCATTCAGTCAACCTTGTGCATCAGAACGTTTCATACAGACTTTAAGCCATAAACAACTACTGGCTGAAATGATGCAGTCTCACATGGTTAAGGACATATGTTTGATTGGAGGAAAAGTAAGAATGGCAGCCTCACTGCAAAGCTTTCTGATTTGGTTGTTTTGACTTATCCATTAAATGATTGTGTTTCCGTTTGTAGGGTTGTGGAAAAACAGTCATCGCTAAGAACTTTGCAGATACCTTAGGATACAACATAGAACCTATCATGCTCTATCAGGTACAGTGTTCATTTTTAGCACTTGGACTATAAACATATGTTTAAACCATCAGTAGAATTTATAGATATTTTCCCTTATGACCTGTTAATCTTGATGTAGGTAAATAACTAAAATAGCAATCATATTGGAGCGCATTTGTAATTATGGAAATTTGAGAGTGCATTCTAGGATATCCAATGTGCCTGTTTTTTGAGGGCAACTCATTTTGTGTGCATGTGCACACATGCAGAGCACGTTTAATCGTCATTTGGAAATCTAAGCAGCAGTGGGAGATAATTAGGTGTTTACCAAATAGGTTATTTTTTACTGTGATAAAATATACATAACAGAGGAACATGCATAAAGGACCCGTGGACAAAGCCAAAGGGGTTTAGGATTGAGGGTGGGAGGGGTGGGGAGAAGTGGTGGTGGGAAAATGGAGACAGCTATACTTGAACAACAATAAAAAAATTAAAAAAATAAAAAATTTCCTAAAATATATATGTATAACAAAATTTACCATTTTAACACATACAATTCATTTGCATTAAGTACATTCACAATGTTGTATAACCACCACTACTGTCTATTTCCAGAACTTTTTTTATCATCCCAAATAGAAACTATACCCATTAAACAATAACTTTCAATTCGTCACTTCCCCCAGACTCTGGTAATCTTTATATTACTTTCTATCCCTGTGAATTTGCTTATTCTAGGTACCTCATATAAGTAGAATCATATACTTTTTATCCTTTTGTCTTTAGCTTATTTTACTTAGCATGTTGTTTTCAATGTTTAGCCATGTTATAGCATATATCAGAGTTTCATTCATTTTGATGGCTGAATAATATTCTTTTGTATATCTATATATCTACCTATCTCTCTTTCTCTCTCTCTCTGTACATATATATATATCACTTTTATCTTTCTCTATATATATCACTTTTATTTATCTATCTATAGATAGATAGATCACTTTTTGTATGTCCATTCATATAATGATGAATTTTGGTTATTGTAAATAATTCTGCTGTGAACATTGGTGTACAAGTATCTGAGTCCCTAGGTATTATATATTGTACTTAGGAGTGGTATTGCTGAATTGTATTATAATTCTGTTTAACCTATTGAAGAGTCCACAGTAACTGCATACTATTCTTGCCAGCAGTATACAGAGGTTCCACTTCCTTCATATACTTACCAATATTTATTTTCTGCTGAAAAATTTATAATAGCCACCCTAATGGGTGTGAAGTGGTAACTCATTGTGGTTTAATTCGCATTTCCCTAATTACTAGTAATATTGAGCATCTTTTCATATGCTTATTGACCATTTGTGTATCTTATTTGGAGAAATGCTTATTTAAGTTTCTTGTCTATGTTTTAATTGGGTTGTCTTTTGTTGTTGAGTTGTAGGAGTTCTTTATGTATTAAAGATATTAACCCATTCTCAGATATGTGATTTGCAAATATTTTGTCCCATTCTGTGGGTCATCTTCTCACTCTCTTGATAGTATCCTTTAATGTACAAAGGTTTTAATTTTAATGAAGTCTAACTTATCTTTTTGTTGCCTATGTTTTTGGTAACATATACAATAAATCATTGGCAAATCCAATGTTATGAATTTCCCCCTATGTTTTCTTCTAATAGTTTTATAGCTTTAGGTCTTATATTTAGATCTCTGGTCATTTTGAGTTAATTTTTGTATATGGTGTATAGTAAAGGTCCAGTTTCAATCCTTTGCGTGTGGATATCTAGTTTTCCCAGCGCTATTTGCTGAAAAGAGTGTTTTTTCCCCATGGATGGTCTTTGCATCCTTGTCTAAAATCAGCTGACCTTATACGGGAGGGTTTATTTCTGGTTTCTCTATTCTATTCCATTGATCTGTGTGTCTATCATATCAGTGTCATACTGTTTTTGATTACTATAGTTTTGTAGTAAGTTTTGAAGTCAGAAAGACTTCATATTTGTTTTATTTGTTTTATTTCCAGGATTGCTTTCCTCCATATTTGTTTTATTTCCAGGATTGCTTTGCTTTTTAGTGCCCCTTCAAATTTCATATGAATCTTAGGATGTGTTTTTCTACTCAAGAAATAAAAATGTTCTTCAGATTTGATAGAGATTGCCTTGAATCTATAGATTGCTTTGGGTAGGAAGTATTGTCATTTTAATATTAAAATCTGTGAGCACGGATGCCTTTCTGTTTATTTATGTCTTCTGTAATTTGTTTCAATAATGTTTTATATTTTCAGTGTATAAGCCCTTTATCTCATTTGTTAAATTTACTCCCAAGTATTTTTAAGTAGATTACTTTGGTAGATGTACATTTTGTATATAGTATGATGAAAAAGCAAACTTACAGCCTGTGTTTCTACAGAGTGAAATTTTTGTTTTGTAATTTTTGTTATGTATTTTTTGTTATGTATTTTAATGATATCTCCTAAGACACTTTTATCCTGCTAATTTATTGACTCTGTATGTTAGTTTTTGCTATCTTTTTACTTATAGAAGAGCCTTTTTATTCTTTGAACAGTTTTGGAAGTGGATGTGATACTGTTTACTTACATTTTAGGATGGATTTTTTGTTTTTAGTTTATTCTTTGGGTAAACATTTTTATTTTTACTGACATTAAGTATATTTATAATCAAATGTTCTCATTTTGAAAAGTGGCATTTAAACCAGTTACTTGTAATGACCCTAGATCATAGAAAATTTTGTTAATAGCTCAAATTCAGATGCCTTTGTTGAGAAGAGTTCTTCATGCCGAACTAAGGAACTTTGTGCTTATTGGTTGAATTGACCAGAATTTAGAAGGAATTGTAATCACATGGTACTGGTAACTTTTGTGCTATAAGCAAAAGAATCTGTTGTAAAGATACGGGAAAATTCCCCCTAAAATTATTTTTTTCTCTTTCTTCCATATAGTTTTAGCTCAATCAGAGCACCAAGTTATTTAGGATTTTGAGTTTCATTAAAAAGAATTTTGGAAACAAAGGAGAAAGCATCCTACCTCTGTACACAATATGGTAGCTTTATACGCCTACTATTTTGCTCAGTTTTTATTTCAAGAAAGATAAGTAAAGGTAGGTAGATAAAAAGGAGGTAAAGGTAATTAGGTAATTAACTGATTGGAGAACTTAAAAGGATCAAATTTTTACTAGGAAGTACTCTATGAACTTAAAAGATGAAAACTATGAAAAAGCATATGATTAAGATTATGAAATCATGAAGAGTATGAATTAAGGTGAAGATACTTAAAGTAGTAGTGCTACCCTGAGTCTTGAGAGATAAACATAAAAGGAAAATAAAATAAATTTCTACATTGTACAGGAGGTGGCAAGTCTTGGAACTCATTGAAAATATTTTTGAAATTGATTTTTATTTATTGATTCTAGGTCTGTTAGATTTTTAAAAGGGAAATCAGGAAATTGGGGGAAAGTAATATCTTTAAGTTAGTTTATGGAAGATGCCATGAAGAATACCCTATCCTCCTATAGAACAACCCCTCTTGGTATCTTTGTCAGAGGTGAGAGGACAGGTGGTTAGCTCAGTGTGTAGTTCATCTGCCCTTCCCCTCCACAACTCATTTTAGAAGTGACCTGAGGATGGCATTCTATTATCTCACCAAGGTGTTAAACATCAACTCTATACTCTCCAATGAAAATGCTTTTGTACTAAATAATGGGGGGAGGGCAAATTGTCAATATAATTGTAAAATAGATTAAATTATAAATATATCATATTCCACTTATACATCAAGGATAAATATAAACATAATTAACCTCCCCAAGTGCCACTGCCTTGAAATCATTTTGAAAGGACCTTTTGAGGATAATATTTATTTTCTCTTTGTTTTGACAAAAAAACCTGGAATTGTGAAAAAAACAGAGTTGGATCCCAAAAGGGAGCATCCCAACAGCTGAAACAGTGGAAGCTGTGAACACCAGGGTACCTGAAGGAGACTGCACCACTGAATCTCACAGGTATTCTACCACAGAACTTCACACCATAAACCCAGGGAGCCAGGACAGATCAATTTAAGAAGCTGAGGCTGACAAGAAGAGTCTCACAAACAATGGGGAGACAAAGAAACAATCCCCAAATGAAAGAAAAGGAGGAAGCCCCAGAAAGAATGCTAAATGAAACAGAGGCAGCTCAACTATCAGATATGGAGTTCAAAGCAATGGTTATCAGGAAGCTCAATGAGCTCACGATGAGCTACCAGAAACTATAGGGAAGCTACAATGAACTCACTGCAAAATATATAAACATGAAAAAGGAAGTAGAAACTAGCAACAAGGGTCAAGAGGAAATGAAAAATACAATTTCTGAACTGAAGAACACTGTAGAAGGAATGAAAAGCAGAATCAATGAAGCAGAAGATTGGATCAGTGAGTTGGAGGACAAAGTAGAAAAAAACACCCAGAAAGAGCAAGAAAAGGAAAAGGAGGCTCAGAAAGAATGAAGAGGGATTAAGAGAAATGCAAGACAATATGAAACGTAATAGTACCCATATAATAGGGATAACAGAAGGAATGGAGGAAGAGCAAGGGATAGAAAACCTATTTGAAAAAGTAATGATGGAAAACTGCCCTAATTTGATGAAAGAAAAAGTCACACAAATCCAGGAAACACAGAGAGTCCCAATCAAGAGGAACCCAAAGAGGCCCACTTCAAGACACATCATAATTCAAGTGGCAAAATTCCAAGACAAGGAGGGAATCTTAAAGGCAGGAAGGGAGAAACAGGAAGTAACATACAAGGGAGCCCCGATAAGGTTAGCAGCTGACTTCTCAATGGAAATGCTCCAAGCCAGAAGAGAATGGCAAGAAATATTCCAAGTAATGAGAACCAAAGGCCTGCAACCAAGACTACTTTATCCAGCAAGGCTTTCAATCAAGATAGAAGGCCAAATAAGGAGCTTCCCAGACAAAAGACATCTAAAAGAATATACCTCCACTAAACCAGTTCTGCAAGAGATGCTAAAAGGACTGGTTTAAGGAAAGGAAGAAAAAGAGAGAGAGAGAGAGAGAGAGAGAGAGAGAGAGAGAGAGAGAGAGAGAGAGAGAGGGAGAGGAG